>JAHQZX020000581.1:0-61561 GCA_019804575.2 Pseudotulostoma volvatum
TGGGCCCAGGTCAAGGCCGAGAATGTGCCCCTAGTTGTGGGCCCAATTTCTCATGCCCCAACCCCAGAATTTGCAAAGTCATTTCATTTTATTGTTTGCCTAGCATTTATCTATGAAAAAATGAAGCCCGATTTTAATTTTCTTGTGGTTTGTTGTTGCGAATTATGGCTTGTAGTGGTTGAGTTTTTCGGGGGGTCGTGGGTTGCTTTTGGATGTCCGCCATAGGGCGGTGGTATAGCCACACCAACTAGTTATCTTCCTGCCACACCTCTAACTTAACTAAGTTTAGTGTCTATGAAGTAGGACTTGACAATACAGACATATATTTCATGCACCAAAAATTTCTATGAGGCACTTTACATACAATCTGTCGCTAAATGGAACTAGCTAGATATTCATCAGAACTAAATCATGCCTGTCATACTCGTTTGTACTCCGTCAACTTCGCCATCACTGCTCCCACGGCAGCGACCGCGACCACGACCGCGACCACGACCACCCCACCCTTGGCTATTCCCCTGATCGGCTTCAGGTTCAGCTCCCCGACCGCGGCCATTACCGCGACCCTGATAACACTGCGTCCCCTGCGATAAGACTGCCTCGGAGACTGATAGATGTCCCCGGACGCTGGTATTCTGCCTGGGTAGGCCGATTAATGGAATTCACTGGACGCTGCGGGTTCACACAACACATAACTCCAGAATCAATAGACGTAGATCCACAGGGGGACGCTCATGGCTGGGATAAAGATGCCAATGTTGATGGAATCGGTCCGCAGACTGTAAGCGTCGGGTATCTGAATGGCGTTTAAGACGTGGATACATGGGTTCTTGCTGTGATCCCCGTACAAGGCGTAATTGGCTCCTTGCCTGGCCCGACTAGGAGATGATTGTTGTAGGTCCTGAAGACTTTCCGTAGGGCATACTGAGAAATCTTCGTGACTACATCACGGAACAAAGGAATCAAAAGGTTTACCGGCCTTGAAACCCTCTAATCATCACGCTGTTGCTTGATGCGAGTATGCTGATAAGTTACCGTACGCTTAAACGATTTTACAGCTGTCAAGAGGCCGTTAGTAGATACACCAAGATCCTTCTTCAACATCCAATGCGCCCCTTCGGCGTGTAGAAAAAGCTTGTAGAACTTAGTGTAACACCGTAAAAGCTTCCTTGCTGTATCGTCTCTCAGCCATTCCTCCTCAAGATAGTTAACAACCTCACGGAAGACCTCGCTGCTATACCCTCATTTAAAGTGATCCCAGCTTTGGTCTTTCTCTTCAATCGTTGCTGAAGCAGTGACTTTCGTCACTACTTCATGGACACTAAACTTAGTTAAGTCAGAGGTGTGGCAGGAAGGAAGTTGGTGTGGCTATACCACCGCCCTACATGTATATTGTTGAGAAGCAGGTAGGTATGTATGTATGTATGTGTGATGTATGTCGGCTTTTCAGATACCTAGCCATGCTACTGCATTTTAAATTGACGGAATTGATAGGGACACCCGCTAAAATTTTTTAGTATAAGCCTGAAAAACGCATACAGCCAACGTTACTACTGTACTAACACTTTAGTGTCAGCCACTGTTCCCAGCTTATTCCTTACCGTCAGTGTTGCTGACGCCTAATAAATCGCCTAAAGTCAAGCCCAAAATTCTACTCCCCGCCTATACGGGGCCAAAACCGCATATAGGAACCCACAGAATTATGGTTAAGAGTGGGATAGTGACTCTATTGTAGAATAATAATCTTTAATGGATTTGGAAAGGACGCTCTTTTGTATGCACTGCAGTGTCTTCTCCTAAGTCTCCGTCACCTGCCTCAACATCGCGACCGTTTGTACCAGCAGCATCGCCCGGTATAGCTTCACAAGCCAAAAATCCCGAATCTTTTGACCTCGCTGGCAATCTCAGCTAGGAACTCACAGCAGCATAAGCGTCGCATTTCGTCAATCCGGTTGGTTTTGTCACAAATTTTGCGTTGAACAGAATACAGGCTCAGATCATTGAATTGCGAAAAGAGAGCAGTTGAATTCATTACCCAGACAGCTGTCTTTATCCTATGTTCTGGGGTCTACCACGTGAACACTATCTTCAGAGCCTGGTGCGAAAGGATAAGAAGGGGAGTATTTGTTTCCGGCCGATCGACTTGGGGAAATTTTATCCCCACTAGTTATATAATCGAGACCGCGGTTGCTATATGCAGCGAGCATCTGCAGCCGGCACTAAAGTGTTAGTAGTAAGATTGGCTGTATGCGTTTTTCAGGCTTATACTAAAAAATTTTAGCGGTGTCCCTATCAATTCCCTCCTTCTGTAGGTGGCATCCGGCGACCTGACCCACATAAAGGAAATTACACATAAGGAATGGTCAAGCCTTAGTGGCCAATTGCGTGTTATATACATTTATGATTGTACCGCGACTTTGTGATGACACCCACATCCTGCTCTGTTCCTTAAACGTTCATGGTTGCTCATCCCTAGTTCCCGTCACGTATGGGTTTCCCTCATTGGGCGAAGTGGGCCATATCCGTTAAATCACTGAAGCAACGTTCGGTTATTAGAATATAATTAATTGTGCTTTATCGTTAACCGCCTTATGCTCGATATATACAAGTAGCTCGTCCCATGACCACGAATCTAGGGTTGGGCGTGGATTTTTAGCATGAAGTCATCGTACTTAGGCCAAATTTGGATTTTAAAAACCTATTATTATTGATTACCACAGTGAAGTAAACGACTGATTAAATGTGTCTACAGGGAAACAGTACTTAAACCCTTTGTGAGCCAGATCACTCAAATATGTGGTATTACTAAAATAAAGGGAATATTATGAGTCTTCTAGAGGAGATCGATCTATCCATGCCGGGGTTGTAAGCCCAACGTACCCTGCAAGCTAGTATAAAACTCCGTCCGCTGAAGGCCTTGAATGTACCGAACTATTTGTGATCACTGATCTGTATGCGGGTCGCCTGCGAGTTTGGTGGAGGCGAAGATGTTGGCGGTGGTGGCATCTGTGTCGATATGGGTCGGTATAAGCTGCAGCGGCTGTGAAGGCAACTGTAAAGACAGCAGCGTAATTAGGTGTGGCTGACGACCCAAGATCTCGCAGCCGGCTCCCCCCCTTCCACCATTGTCATCATATTCATAAGATCTCATCAGCGGCCCGACGGTATCTGTACAACGAAAGGGTCAAATATTCGGGTTTCGACTTTATAACGATGCTCTAGCCTGAGGAGATTCGTTGCCAAGAGTTTGGTGAGATCTGAACCACCCTGATGTCAAGGCTCCAACGTGCGGTATTAATAGTTTCAACTTGAAAACTTTGCTGGAAGCAAAAGTAGTCATCCAGTATTTTCGTAAAAGGCGTTCGAGACTCCAATCGGCGCCCCAGATCCCTCCCGGATTTAAGGGCTGTCTAGGCCTGCTGAAGGGACAATATACTGATTCAAAGGCATGTTATTGATCTCCCTATAGAGGGAACATACTACTTGTATTTTGGCGAATCTGTCGTTACTGTATAGCTCGCGCTTGTTTCTTGTTAGAACTTCAAAATGAATGCTCCAAGATGCAAGCTGTGCACGCCTCATTCCTTGTCAGAAATAATGGCACCCTGCAGGGTAGATGTGGGAGAGTGATGGACTCATGTAGCATCCGACCTGATAGAAAAGGAGACCCTGAAGTTGTTATTGAAGCCCTTTCTTAGTGACGATGAAATGCAACGAACGGAGACGCTTATTTCATAGTAAGCATACTCTATCGGATTACTACTGATGCTAATGATATTGAATGGAAGACTCGACCCGCTATGGAGATTACCTAGCGAAGTCATTAGCGGATAATAAAGCTTTTGAAGTCAGACTTTCGAGGAATGGGAGATTGGATTGTCACGGTGTTTCAAATGGCTATTCTATCGCAGGAAAAACCACTCCATCGAGGCATCAGTGTTAAAATTGATTTCGGTGCCAGGTGCCACGCCAAAAAGGTGGTAGAGGTCGATATCTTGGAGTCATTTCAACCCTGAGAAGAATTATTAGAGGCAATTTCTTAGTTATGTCCATCCATCCAAACAGTGATTTCTGATGGTCATATTATACTGTACTCATTAAATTATTAGTAATATACGTTTCACCAAAAAAATACGTATTCTATTATTATTACCGTTATAAGGACGACGGCTGAGTGAAACGCGGGGAAACCATGTTCGAAATTGTCGAATCATTGTGGCGAGCGAAAAATTATGTTCTGGGCTTGATAACGAATTTTACGATAATAAGTGGACAATAATCTCCGCGGTCAGCGGCAACGATGAAATGAGCAATCCGGCAAGCCTTTTTCGAATTGGAGACGTAAAGGCGAGAAGTTTCCGTTGCATGGACAAAGGTTCGATATAGCGGTAGTTTGACTATGATACTAATAGGTAATTATCGTACTAACTTAGTGCACTTTAGTAGTATTACAGGCAGGGAAGTTGACTGTATTGGCGATATTACTATATAGTTATATTGGTAGTGTGATTAGGTATAGGTAAGTAATCGCTAGTGGTGAGTTACTGTAATTAGAGGGGTCCAACTTCGTCTGCAAAGCAAAGTATCTTTAATGATGAATAAGATATGTAACTAATAATAATAACCCACTAGTACCAGTCGGGAGTGCCTGAAAGTAAGTTCACCTCTCCCGGTGTTACTAGTGCGGTATCGATTAACTAAGCAAATTTGGCTCGGACGTTCTGAGTCATACAGTATAGACAGACATGTATCCTCATCAACTGCAATAATGCACATGTATACACTTTCTGATTACTGTTTTGCCGGTAGTGAGGTGGCCAACAACAGGCTACTGCAGGATAGTATTGCAGTGTTACGGCGCTTATATATGTGGCATTCTTTGTCATATCCGGAGCTTGTCATGGTCTCCAAAGACACCTCGCGCCGAAGCAATTTAAGACATGTTGATCGCGATACGCAAAGTCAAATGAACGGGGGTTTCATGGCGATATGGAATATCCACTGAAGAGATATTCCAGGTATCCCTGCCTATACACACTACTACCGGCTTGTCGATGCTGACCCGGAGGATGTCTGCAGTCCCTACCATGTAAAATACTTAAAGACGCATTGTGTTCTCAGCGCTCGTCATGTTTGAATGCTTTCATTAGTCTTGATATTTTCTTGTCCACTCCTTTTGTATCTTTGAAGAGTTTGATACTCTTTTTTGTTTACGAATAGATCGTTGCAATTCATTCTTTAGAATCCAGCCTTTACATCTTTATCTTGGGAAATCTCGTAGTTTGATACCTTCACTTCATCCGCTCATTGGGAAGAACCTTGTCAAAATGTTACCCGACAGGCTTAGGACCTTCGTCGTTCCTTTGGCAATATTCTCAATTATCGTGCCAGCTTCGGCCTTTTTTCGTATGTCATGTCCAAGTCTTGTCATACCGTTCGAAAGGATAGATCCCATTGTGAGCCCTGGAGAGGTCTCTGGTCATGTTCACGGCGTTGCTGGTGGCAATGGATTGAACTTCACCACAAGCTATCAGCAGGCGCGTTCTTCCACATGCTCCTCATGCCCCATTAAGCAAGACCTGTCCAACTACTGGACGCCAAGATTGTATTATCATGCCGAAAACGGTAGCTTCATCAGCGTTCCGCTGGTGGGTGATGGAGACGGGAGACAAAGTGGAATGACAGTATACTATCTGTAGGCACCTCGATATGAGGAGATCCTACATAGTGCTGACATCGGGATGCAGGCAACGTCCTGGCTCTAAGAACGACCCACTCCAAGCATTTCCCGAAGGTTTTCGCATGCTAGCTGGCGATCCGTTTCGACGTAACTACACCGGTGACTTTGCCGCGCAAGCAATCAGTTACGCCTGTCTTGACTATAGCCAACCGGCTACCAAGGAGACCAATGGATTTCCGGACAGAAATTGCCCCGATGGCATTCGTGCCCAGGTCTTCTTCCCATCTTGCTGGGATGGCACCAACCCTTCCTCCACCGATCGTGACAATCCACATGTCGTTTATCCTGTCAGCGGAAGCTATAATGATGGTGATTGCCCACCTTCTCATAAGAACCACCTCGTCTCTATTTTTTATGAAGTGCTCTACGATGGAAATCGCTTCGCGAACTTATGGTATGGGAATTCTCAGCCTTTTGTTTGGGCCAATGGAGATCCTACGGGTTACGGGTTCCATGGTGATTTCGTAAGTTTCGTATTAGGGCACGATGATGATAATTCAGGGCTGACTGATCCCTCTAGCTCAATGGTTGGGACGTCGGTGTCCTTCAGAGTGCTATAGACCACTGCCTTGATCTAAGCGGAGATGTAAAAAAGTGCACGACACCTGATGGAGCGCCGATTTTTGACTTCTTCACGGACCAAGAATGCCAGGACTGTAAGGTCCCACGTTTTATCAATGAACAGGTTGACGGTGTGCTACCGAGCCTTCCTGGCTGCAACCCTTTGACGTCCGGGCCAGCAGAAGCATCACCAGCACCTTGCCAGAAGGCTCCGATCGGTGCCCCTGCTCCACTATTCACTGATCTCACAAAGACCAACAATTGGAAATACGTCGGTTGCGGCACGGACGATATATCCAGCCGTACTTTCTCAGGGCAGTCAACGAGCGACAGTCAAATGACCGTTATTATGTGCGTCAAATTCTGCTCTAGTAAGGGCTACGGATTCGCTGGTTTGGAGTACGCTGATCAGTATGTGTTCTTCTCTGATTATTTTCTATTTTTACATCATCTGATAAGGCCCCTTCAGATGCTATTGTGGCAATTCCCTTCCCAGTGACCGTGCCCCGGCACCTGGCTTCCTGGGTTCTTGCTCGATGCCCTGTGCAGGTGATAGTACTGAGTTCTGCGGCGGAGCACCGAGCTTGTCAATCTATCAGAGCTGTGCCAACAGCTCGTCATGCGAGAACCCCCAGTACGGGCCACCGGGAAATGTGAACCTCAAGAGACGGATCTCACCACACCGACGACACCATCATGACTATTAAACGAAGGGCACGGACTCTGTCCACCATAATAAGCAATTCTGTCGGCGCTGGCGTTCAGCATGCTGAGGCTCGTCCAGCCTCTCATGGTAAACTATCTC
Organism: Pseudotulostoma volvatum; assembly: GCA_019804575.2. Classification (NCBI taxonomy): domain Eukaryota; kingdom Fungi; phylum Ascomycota; class Eurotiomycetes; order Eurotiales; family Elaphomycetaceae; genus Pseudotulostoma; species Pseudotulostoma volvatum. Next base: position 7,107 of record JAHQZX020000581.1, read on the forward strand.
TCACGAGTCCTTAGAGTAAATATTAAAGCCGAAGTCTCTTCCTGCTCCCTGTTCTTTTCCCGCTATATTACCATAGCCATTAAACCTAGATCGAAACTTTTTTTTCTGTGTTTATATTTTCACACTCCCCTTCGCCAAACCACACCGATATGAGATTCTGATCTTACTCATTACCTAGAGGAGCCTGGGGATGCCTAGATACTTGGTCGTGTTGAGTGACTAGAATAGCGTGGCTACTAATTGAAGGTCAACAACTCGAAGGTTCACGATAAGTCAATAGTGAAAGGTCTGGAATATTCTCGGGGTTGTCCTACATTGATATGTATATATTTTTCGAATTTTCTATCTAAAAATCCACGCTGCTGTTCGTCAAGGCAGACTGCCGCAAATTTCTATCATCAAAAGAATATACAACTAAGCTGGACGAGTTTATGTGTGGTAGGCTGGCAGCTATATGCATATTCATGCTACTACGAAGGCTACGGCTATTGATGTAGGAATCAAGGAAACCATATATATTGCCGGCACAGCTGCCACCTGGGCGATGTTAAGCCTACCGGCAGGGATCAGGGCGCCGGCGAAGCTGGCTAGGAAGCATGGTAAGAGGAAAAGAAAATTAATGCACAAGAAACGATAAATGCCGTGGAATAGTATGCGTAATATATGTGATTTAAAAGGAGAACCTCCTGTTTACTGGTATACATGAAGTCTTCAGATAGGGGGCTTTCTGAAGTGGCAACTGGAGCATTTATTGGAAATAATAGAGATATAACCGTTTTTCCCATACCGATGACGCTTGGTACTTTGTTCTGCAGGAAATCACTGGTAGAAATCAGATCTCGATCAGACACGGCTGTGACGCCGAACATCGGCCAAAGTCACCGCCAAACGCCAAAGCCATGCCGAGAGAGACAGGGTAACCAACTGGAAGGTTCTGCCTGGAAGTTCCGCTTTTGAACTTGAATTTAATTAACGCCCGCTTAATTAGGACCTAAAAATAAGTATTCAGTTTTTTAGCGTTATTATATCATAGTATTTAATTTAGTATGATAGTACTATTGTTATAGTGTGGCTTTTCAGCCCTTTCACCTTTCACAGCTCTCATATCATATCTGTCCTCTGCAGCTTGCCTACTGTCAATCAGGACAGTCCCTCGCAAGGTTCGCAACATTTCATATTCGCTTTCCTTTCTCCTTGCGCTGACTATCTCGCCCTTTTTGTTTTCTCTTCTCTCTTGTTACTCTGTCTCCACGATTGAAAAGATGGCCGCCCCAGGCCCGATTACCCCTCAACAACTTGCTGCGATGCAGCAGCAGCTTGCGACTGAAGCTGCAAAGAGAGGTATGACTCCAGAGGAATTTAATAAAATGCAACGGGAACAACTGGCTGCGGACGCTGCGAAGCAGGGTTTGACACCGGAGCAATACATCAACCAATTAAAGATGCGAGCTTTACAACAGCATCAGCAAAGACAGGCTCAACAGCAGCAAGTGCAGGCGCAAGCGCATCAAACACAGCAACCGGTACCCGTGAATCCGAATAACCCACCCGACCCAAAGGCCATTGCTGTTGCCCGATTTCTACGATCTCAGAATCTCAAGACAAGAACCTGTATCCTGGATGGGCAGCGGAAAGACATGTTCAAAGGTATATACCTCCATCGTGAAGGTGACGTAAAGTTACAATAACAACCTAACTAATGGCTGCTGTTGATAGTAAAACGTGCATTACGGGCCCTGGAATCCCCAGAATATGCTAAGGCGGCTTCGAAAAAAAATTCACAGCTGCCCCCGGTGACTGATCGCGCCTCTGCGGAGCACGTGTTTAAACTACTTCCGCTCTCATTCATGGCCTTGCGCATCTCCAAAATTGATCCACACGCCGGCCACAATCACGGGAAGCCTCCAAAACGCGTCAAAGGCCTATGGACCGTGAAAGTTGAGCAACATCAGGAAGTAGATCCGATGATCCATTACGTCTGGCTCTACGAAGGCCCACAATGGAGGCAGAAGGCCATGGCCGCAGCCGTTGTAGTTGCGCTCCTAGCTATTGTGTTGTTCCCTCTCTGGCCTATTGTATTGAGGCAGGGTGTCTGGTATTTGAGTGTCGGAATGATGGGGCTTCTCGGTCTCTTTTTCGCCATGTCAATTTTCCGCCTCATCCTCTTTTGTGTGACAGTTTTCGCTGTGCCCCCCGGAATTTGGCTATTTCCCAACCTCTTTGAGGATGTCGGCTTCATAGACAGTTTTATACCCTTATGGGGTTGGCAAGAGGTACGGTTCTGCAACGTTCAGTTGCTTCCCCTATTCTCTAGCTTTTGTTCTTGCCTTTACTTACTTCAAATGCGCCCACAGAAGAAGAAAAAAAAGCCTAAAAAACACGGCAAGAAATCGAGGGAGACTTCGAAAACAAAAAGTACGGGAAACGGTGATTCCACTGTTACGGCATCGTCGAGTCAGAAAACGGCCTCCCAGGATGTAGTTAAGCGCGATCTCAAGGCGCGTGTCGAGGACGTTCAGGAGGAGTGACAATATATTTCCTAGAAGTTCTCCTGTAGCAACAGATTGGGTGTTCAGTATAAGTCTCACCATAGGACTACAAAGCTGTAACGGCTCCTATACACTCGAGAAATCTTGAATGCATGACGATCTTGTAATGATTTGTACAGAGGTAGGCACGTACTCTAAGACTTAAATAGGTACGTATCCTGACAGGATCAGATTGATGGTTTTGAGACGAAGCGAAACTCCCTCCCACATCAGAGCCCGGATTTGTTTTTATTTCCAAAGTTGTTAAGGCCTTGTTGTTTAAATATGGAATAAATGTAGGGATCCATACTACCATCATTAAAAGCACTATCAACGACCTCTGGTACAAAACATGATAAGTACTAACTAAATTCGATACCCCAAGATCAATTGTCAATCTACCTACTTTTAGAGCCTTTTTTTCCCCCAGAAATATGGATCTTAGGGCCTAGACGAAAATCGACTTATCAGTAGAGGAGAAGCTATCATGGCTATGTAGTGGCAGAGAGGATACATACACTACGTTAAAAGGGTAAAGTACTAGATATACGTGACTATTTCTCATGCAGTTGGACAAATTATGTTCATCAGGAAAAGCAAGGCAGCGGTCTTCGATAACATACATATATCATACAGGCATAGCAAAGCAGCATTCTGAGGGTTTTCGATCCGAATTGATGAACCGGATTGAGACCAAGAGCCAAAGAAAAAGGGGGTAGAGAAAACAAACGAAAGAAACTGAGGGAAAAGTGAACAATGAACTAAAACAGTCGTCAAAACAAGTTGCTGGATATGACAAGCTATCAAACACAATATAATACAGCTTTCGGCGGCCAATGGAAAAAGCGGATAACAGTCAAAATATTACAACCCTCAGCCTTAAGGTTCGGCACTTAATACACTTGTGAACTAGGGCCTGCAAGGTGTGTCTTATGCGGGCCCATACTTCTGTGAGACACTGCAGATACATGGGAGGGGGGTGAGTTTGCCCGCCACACGGGTTGGTATTGAGAGGCGATAGAAACGGGTATTTCAGGCAATGGACATCTTGGGGGTGGCGCGACTGGCGGTCCAAGTGAGAGATTAGGCATACTCTTTCGGGGAGACACCTGTGGTATCCTCATGGCTGTACTCTTTCGTTTTGCTGCTGCCGCGATCATAGTATGATTTGAGACAGGCAATCGATTTGACTTTGGGTTTGGGGCCATCCAAGCGCCGGGAGAGTCCTGATGAAGACGAACATCTGCACGTTGTGAACTATGAGTTGATCCTGTGTCTACCCCAAGTTCCATCCGCATGCCAATCGGACGGCGAAGCTGACAACGAGCGGCCTCAGACGTCACATGGGGATCCCTGAGATCCTGATGACTCATCATCTGAGCTTGGGGACTGCTCCCTTTTGCTCGGGGTTTCTTTTGTACAATACCTGCTTTACGTGGCAAAAATGAGTCGGCTGAGGAAATTTCTACATAAGGCTCAAGAGAAATCCGTTTTGGATGGTTGCTCTTATTTCTGGACTCGAGCGAAGATGGTGGGTGAGTAGACTTAGCATCAAGAGCATATGGAGGCTCTTTTATGTGGGTCTGACTCCTGCGATCCTTTGCGATAACGGTCTCAATATAATTATTAGTCTCGCTAACCAAGCTGTGCTGAGCTTCAGAGCCTTTTAGTGAGGAGCGAAAGTTTGTTGAGGATGAAGGTAGCTCTGAAACTGAGACATTTTGCATATCGCACAGCGAACTTTGAACTCGAGATGGACTTCTTGAAATGAACCTCTCGTTGAATGATGGAAGACTGAAATTTGGCGCTGGGGAGGAAAGGCTATGCCTGTAGATATCATCTACAACGGAGCGTGGTCGAGTTCGATCGAGATCGCCATTGGCCTTAGAATCCGGTCGGGTAGGATATGCGTACATAGACCTTCGCTTGGGGTTCGGGAGAGCAGTGACACTAAGATGTTTTAGATTGACGGTGTGGCCGATTTCTGCCGTTTCGGGTTGTGCCAATCTTAAATAGAGGTCTGATGATGACACGTGAGGACCAGATGAGGTGTAGGCATTCTCTGACTGACAAGATGGCATCGAGTGTGCCTTAAGAAAATCAAGGTCCTTTGGAGGAACTGATATCGTTACGGGAGGTATGTCGGTAGCCCGAGCAGGAAGTGAGCGGCGATGTATTGGCTTTTTTAATGTGGGTTCAACGTGTTCTCTTAAGTTCTGACAAGAATTTTGTTTCCTAATAGGTAAGGCATGGGCAGATTCAGATACCTGGAGGGAACCAAGAGGTCGATCACTATCCCTGACTACCAGTTTCCTAAGACTTGGTTTGTTCTGTAAGCGATGGGCATTATCATCATCGGACGCTATCTCAGAACGGTATTTCTTGCCGCCAAGCGCTTCGATCTCTCTTCTCAATACAATCAGCCATGAATTCATTTCTTCGGGGCTCGTGAAGACCATGAGGAAGGTCCCCGTCGATCGTCGCGAATCAGTGCTGTGAAACCCAAATCGGGAGAATAAGCTCTTGGGACTTCCGAAAGCAACCTTGCCATCCTCATCCCAGGTCTGTGAGATCTGCAATACCCAATGTCTACCGGGAATGACATCACTTGCAAAGGCCGCCGATGTCGACCTTAGCTGCATTATCTTTTCGGGTAGCCGATCAAAGTTCCCATCTCCTGCGTATTGCAGAAGATACCCAGAAGTCACAAGTATAAATATCTTTTGGGTCCACTCGGATCTGCTGATAGAACCTGATATTTTCCGTACATGCTTCTTCTCTCTCTCCTCCTTTTTTCTACTGGCATCAACCGCTTTTGACTGGCGGTTGTGCTGTGAATGGTTCCGCGCATCATCGCGGACACTACTGCTTCTCCTCCTTCTCATGCTGGTTACGCGTAGGATGGAATCCGCGGACATGGTGGGTGTCAGGAGGCAGGTATGTTTAACTGCCTGTGGATACGCCTGGAAAAGTGGAGGCGGATCCCATGAAGTGATTGTTGGGAACAACTTTTCTTTCCCTGTCTTAGACGGAGTTTTGAGCATATTCCTGGTTCCGTTCATTTCCACGACTGGTGATGTGGCAGAGATAGGAGTAGAGGGTATCGTATTAGTCGATGAAGTCGGTGTTCCTGTCGTGTTCTTGGAGGTGTCTTCCGTACTCCCTGACTCTTCAACCGCAGAAAGTCCATCCACCCGGGTAGATTTCATGCGCCTGAGAAATTGCTGTAGCATGATTTTAGAGGATTGACGCTTGACTGACGGTGATCGAAGAGGGGCGGATTCATTTGTTGAATTATAGGCAGGTTCGTTCGGACGAAGACGCTGAGGGCGAGGCGACTGTGAAAGGGAGATCGGGGAGATCTGTTGGTTAATGTTTGTCTGGATAGGGGCCAGTTTGAGTTCACTTCCAGAACTCGTCGATTCCGAGGCAATTCGAGAGTTCACTCCTTGAGTCCACCGGGAAGGAAGGGGCTTTGCGGCATCCATCGGGGCACCATGCAATTCCACAAGTCGCCGGCGAGTCATTCCCTCATGCTCCTCCCTGGTATGATCACGAATGGTAATGACTTGAAAAAAGAATCAGCGCCGCTGATTCAAACAGCCGAATCCTCGCGAAAAGCTATCGCATTAATGGGAGATGATTCTTTGTAATCGAGTAGCTAGTCGAAGTTCTCCTGTTAGAAGGCCCATAACCACCGAGAAAGAGAGTTGTTTGAGGATTGTACCGGTGGCTATCTAGCTTGTGATCGACACTCGTCGTCGCAGAAGCTGTCAGACCAACAGCTCACAAGTATAAAATGCGAGATGCGATCGTAGAAGGTCTTCAGAGCTACGTCAAGCAGCTGCGATGTCCACGGCGAATTTGATAGATGGCAGGAAAGGGTGCATTCATGAAGAAGGCATGTTGAGTCTACCCATTTCATGAGAGAGGGGGAGATAAATGAATCCGGCGCAGGTCGCTCAGCCTCACGGGCGATAATGATTGGAGTCATTTATTATTTTTATTTAATAATAAATTATTAGCTGGTCCTTCACACAAGATGTGTTATGATAGGAGTATCATAGTATGTAGTATCGGTGACCCTGTAATAATAAGTGTGACAGGAACTCATCTGATTGCAGCACACGCGTAGCCCTAAATAGCTCCAGGGGGTTAAAGACGCCGCTATGGGATCGTCGAAATTATTACTAATAATTGTTAGTTATAGCCGTTCTGCAGGGGCAATAGTACATACTTATTATGAATCAGCCAATGATGTATATATATAGCATAATCATCATATGTAATAACAATAATTCAATCTTGAACATGAGAAGTGTTCCAGCAGAGTAGGTGTTCATTAGAACTCTGACCCGGTCACTTGCAATATTATACAGTAGCTATCATAGTAGTCAACAATGTTTAACAGCATTCAACGTTCTTCCATCGCACGAATGTATCATATATAGTAGCTACGAACTATGTGTTGTAGATCCCGAATCAATATTCAAGACATGCCCAGCCGTCTCCTGGTCCAGAATCGATACCAAGTTGATCCTTAGTCCATACAACTCTAGGTCCCCTTCGCATGCGGGTAGTAGTCGCCACATCGCGTCGAAGATCTCTTTGATGATTCTCTCTGTTCTATAATATATACGTATCGGGGAGGCGCCTATGGTAGTAGCGGTGTGCGAAATTGTTGAAGCCGCGCTCATACCCATTGCTTCGTTCGAGGAGCTATGATAATATGTTGATCAATTTTATTCCCCTCAATGTTCATATCACCGCCTACTGGTCGAACAATCGCCTGAATAAGAGAGATACTTTGATACTGAGTATTTCATCCTACATTGGTATGATATGTACTACGTTACTCGCATTAAATATATAGGTGGCATACCTGTATTATCATAGGTTTCAATCACTAACCCCCCACATGTATGTATGTATATATATTTAATATAGTTAAATATGATACCAGCAAGTACGGGGAAACAGTCAAGCCATGGGTACTATCATGCAACATACAATGTTTTAAAAAGTTCCGATCTATATCCGGAAGGCTATGCATGCATGTAAACAACTAAGTATAATAAAAAGCATGTATAAGAGGAATTGAAATCTGGCAAGAGCAATATTATTCAATCCTCCCTGATCAAGTACATATCCGTATATGATAGTATTTCTGATTTATCGCGGCACAGGTAGTGATAATCATAAATATCGCAGCTTTACCGCCGGACAGCCGTCAAAGGCCCAGATGTCCGTATTCGACGTCGAGATTATTGGAGCTATGGGCAGAAAACGATCCGACATCCATAAAAATCAATTTCAGGGCTTCATTGGTCTATGATGGAAATGAGGAACGGATGTCCTATCTCATCATTTGGAATATGATAGGGGATATATGTATAATAGATGTACTAGAATTGTGCTTGGCGTCGATCGTCATGTGACTCCCTGCTATCCCTGACGGCCTGAGGCACTGAAGCCATCCGGGGTAAGATAACTCCACCCTTACGAGTAGCTACATTTTTATACAACCGGGGCAATGGATTAATGGGATTTTTACTAAGGGTTTTACCCAATCCTCTGTATCAGAAACAAGCCTATCACACATACTCTCCAGCTAATCTCCTTACCTGCGACCGAAACAACAAACATCCTTGTAGCGGCTTTCGTAGGAGAGTTGAAGGTATCGGCAATATGTCTTTACGACCAAGAACATTGTGTTCAACCCAGAGAAGTTGGTGGCTGGAACGCAAAATCATGGCAGAGGACCCCAGCCTATTTACCCCTTCTTAGTGCAGCTTGAGGTTATCACCACACCCAATATATTTGGCAAATATATCCTTACCTTTTATATTTGAAACAGCCATATTTGATTTGTTTATTTACTTTAATTTGCCTTATTTGCCTTATTTGCGTTGAGAAGAACGCTGCATTGCAATTGCAAGGCGCAGTCCGCCAATACCAGTAAAGCAGAAGATAGCCTTATAAGGTTAGGCACTTACTCAAGCTTGTCACTCACGTGACCGTATCGTCATCGCCGGTGGGGACAATATATAATATAGATCTCGCGGCCTTATGACATACTTTCAACATCTTGGACATCGTTCGGTTCTCTCCTTGATAGTAGTATTGTGTTTATTCCCGAATCATGGCTCAAGATCCCCGTGTTCTACTCCAGAAGGCAAGTTTTGGAGACCCCGAATTCTTAAAATCGCGCTTAACATTCTCTTTTAGGCAAACAAAGCCCTACAGAGCGCCTCTGGTGGGTTCAGCTTATTTGGTGGCCGACAAGACAAATACGAAAATGCTGCGGACCTTTTCACACAGGCTGCAAACGCCTTTAGAGTCCAAAAACAGAGTACGCTGACTTCGTGGTGGGATGTTTCAAGCGGGATAACTTGAGTTACATAGGACCATCTACTAACCACGTAGGAATGTAGACAAGGAAGCAGGTCTAGCTTTGGAAAAAGCCGCAGCCATACAAATCGAACATCTCACCGAACCAGATGACGCCGCCAATAGTTTAACAGAGGCGTTCAAGGTATACCGCAAATCGGACCCCATGGATGCCGTTCGGGTACTCTCCCGTGCCATCCAGCATTACATCTCAAAGGGAAACTTCAGGCGCGCTGCTACACATCAACAAAATCTAGCAGAGGTTTACGAGGTCGAGATTGGTGACGTAAAGCAAGCCCTTGAGGCTTACGAGAAAGCAGCTGAATGGTTTGAAGGTGACAATTCGGAAGCGTAAGCTGTACCCCCTATACCAACCTGAGCCAAATTCAGCTTTACGGAAAATGTACTCATGGGTCACCGGTATCCTCGTCTAGGCTGGCCAATAAACATTATTTGAAGGTTGCCGATCTCGCAGCGACCGCGGGCGATTACTACAAGGCGATCGAGCTGTATGAAAAGATTGGCAAGTCATCGATCAACAACAACCTTATGAAATGGTCCGTCAAAGACTACTTCTTGAAGGCGGGGATCTGCCATCTTGCAACAAATGTACGTGAGACCCGTCACTGGACTAGTTAGCCGCCATTGCTAGACCTGAATTCTTCATCAATAAGGAACTGTGAGAATCATATATTAACTTTGGCTTTTGGCAGGACCTTGTTGCTATGAACCGAGCTCTTGAGAATTATCGTGATATCGATCCGACCTTTGCATCAACAAGGGAGCATCAACTCCTCGTGGATCTCGTCCAGACAGTTGAACAGGGCGAACAGGAAGCGTTTTCAGACAAGTTATACCAGTATGACCAACTGAGCAAGCTAGATAAATGGAAGACGACACTCCTATTGCGCATTAAGGAACGCATCGAGGAGACTGGCGAAGATTTCTCATGAGTATCCTTCTTTCCTATGTCCTTCTTGTCTATATACTTCTCAAGTATTCTCTCTTGTTCAGGGGGGTGTTTGTTTTGTAAAGGACCGAATGGTTTTCTCCTTCATCACCCTCCCATATTCGCACCAGTGCTAGATTTCGCTCAGACCCCTATCCGCGTAACCGGCTACGCTTTCCCCCGATCACATAAATTCTCGCCAGCAACTGGAGTCTCAGTCTGTTTTCCGTGGAAATGTAGGTTTTGCAATCGCAGAGAATGTATCTGCAAATGTGAACATGATCGAATACGATGGCTATGATATTTTAGCAAGTCATCCAAAATGAAAATGTAATCCGACACTACGCGGGCCTCTCCAGAATGACATTACCCTAGTGATTTATTTGGTTGTTCGAATCATGAGACCAAACAATTCGACACCATGGCTTTATTGACGCTAGATAAGTTGTTTGTCTTTCGCTAGTTTCTCAGTGGTGTGTACTTTTACACATGTCTCACGAACTATATATCTTTCGGCTTGAATAATCCACTCGGTGTAGATATGTGTGTAATTAGTTGACTTTCGTAACGTAACTTGGGGATATTATAAGACACTGGCAAATTATCGACGCAAGTTCAAGTGTTCTACTAATAGTACGCCATCTAGACCCGTATAAACCCCTTGTGTTTCCTCGGAGGTCATTGTTTTCTTTGATAATACCCCTATATGAGGGATACAAACAAGGAATCTAGTTGTCACCCTCACCACATATCATGACAGTTCGTAATAATAGTCATAAAATAAAGGAGAAAGTAGTAGGCACCTTAGGAAACTGAAGCCACCGCCTCTTCCAATGCCCGGGCTTTCCTTGGAAAGACTCTCTTGTATAGACTGATTCCGATCGCATCCTGCGGGTTGATCTTCCCATCGAAGGTGGCTTTGAAGTATCCATGTGTTCCGAGACTCTCCCTGATATAACCCCTTCGGCCTCTCTTCGTCCAGAGCTGAAGCGCTTTGAACCAATTGACGTCATCCGCATTGAAAAACATGTACCGGATCGTGACAACTTTCCGGTGAATCTTGAACGGATGCCCGGTGAGAGTAATGCGCTTAACGACAACACGAGAGTGATCCGGTTCTACAACGGTGCCGGTCCCAACAAGTTGAAGGCTGCTGATGGTCTCAACCATAGCATCTTTTATAGAACTTACATGTTCCGGATGCTCAGCTTTCTGCTTAAAAATAAGAACCGGTACAGCACCCCACGTTAGTGGGCCAATATAGGTAGCGATAGCATTTCGTCCAGGGTGGAGAAAACGATCGAATTTGTGAACGTTATTTGGAGTGACTCCTGCCACGGAGAAGATTGGATTAACTACCAGGCGTCGCGGTCCGCATTGAATGATGACTTCATCCTTAGATTCTAACGGAGACCCGACAGTAGAGCTGAGTGTCACATTGATATTGACAACCGTATGCTTATGCTCGTGGCGTAGTAGTGAGAATAACGCCAGCGGTCGAGGACGGTTTCGGAGCGCAGACGGGACTGCTTGAAGGTGGACGGCCGCCCTAATACCTGGGTTGGCTCCGCCAACGAGCGCTTCTCTCATCATTCGATTCTTTGAGCCTCTATAATCAACGAACTGGAGGAGACGGCGCCAATCCTCTGGTTCGTGTGGTCGATCTTCCGCGGTCTCCCAGCGACTCGTTTTGAGATTCTTCAATCCACGATACCGCGCTAGCCGCTCTCTCACTAGAACGTTGGGGTGAAGCTCAATCTCGTCAGGGAATTCGAGATCTTCTTTAGCTTCCTTCTTCCGGCTCGCACGATATTCCTGGAGTTGCTGGGCCTCGTCTTCTGGGGACGGATCAAGAAACATCTCCGACTGCGGGTACTCGGAAAGGCCACCCTCCGTCATAGCATCGGAATGCTCGGGGAATACCGCATCTTCAGGATGGCCGTCAGTATCCATGACCAAATCTTCATCAGCATCTCGCTCGTCCACATCGACAAAATCGGACCCAGAATCCGAGTCGTCTTCTAAGAACCAGGCCGCCTGATAGTCCGAAGTCCCTTTGGGTAGTTTCTTAGGTCGGGAAGGTAGGTATGATTCATCATCTGAGAAATAATGATGGCCATCTAATAGCACCCCTCTTTTCTCCGTTTCATTGACGGAGGCAATATCGTCTTCCATTTCAATTTCTACGGGTGCGACAGCTGCCATATCATCATGATCCTCAGTTGGCATATCTAAAACCTGTTGTACCTCAGAATCGTCTATATTCATAACATCATTATTCTTTACCCGTGAGTTTGGCAAAGGGGCTGCTATTATCGAAGCTACCTGGAAGTCACCCCAACCAGGAACATGGACGATGCGATCCGCTTTCAACCCTTTGCCACGGACAGTGCCAGTAAGTATGACATCAGCCGCGTCGTCGGCATTGGATTCTAGCCAATCGATACCTTCGATAAGCATCCAGCTTCGTTCCTCACGCCAGCGGATCCCTTTTGGAGTGACAACACAGAGTCCCCGAACTGTGTTGGAGCATTCTTGTCTTGAGTCAAGGGATAAAACTTTATCGACATATGGGAAGAAGTGTGTGATAAAAGACTTGAGAGATGCCAGCACTAGAGGCCTTTTCTTTGGGGGTTCGATCTCCTCGACGCCCTAGATTCATGGAAATCAGCTCTTTACATAAAAATTAAACTAGGATAATATACAAACCTGAGCTACAACAATAACGTTTGAAATGCCTTGGCTCTCTATAGACCGTAGTAACGTTTGCCCTTCTCCATCAACCTCCTCCTGGGTCGGGAGTACAAAGATGACGAAGTCGGCCACGCGACATACATCCAGAGCGTTCATCAGGTCATAATTCGCAGGCATATACATGACATTTTGTCTAAAACGGTCAATGCGAACACGCGAAATCCCGTCCAACGAAACGCCATCAGGTGCATCGACACTTGCGTTCAAACATCGGATGGCCGATCCAGTGTCGATTCCAGCGGAAAGAGGGACGACAGCGACATGTCGCGGAGCGCCATTCTGGCCCGAGAAGATGCTTGTGACCTGGGCCTTTGCTTGGTGCTTCAGCAGCTGTTTCTGCCGCGCCTGGTTCCTCCGGTCAAGTTTGGACATGAGTTGTTGGTGAGGGGTCCTTCGAACACCTCGCTCTCGCGCCTCAATTTTTCCTGTCGCCAAGTTAATCATCTCGGTGGACCAATTTTCGGCTCCGCCACTTTCGGAAAAGCATGCCTTTTGACCTATCCTTCAATACCCCTTTGGTAGCATGCTTGCTCTTGAATGGTTTCTGAATGGTCTTCGTGGTGCTCCGATGATGGTGCACCATCGAGGTGATGGGCGCCATATCAGCACTACTTGACCCTTTAAATCGAAATGGAAGAGAGGCCACCGTGTCAACCTAAAGGCTTTCAAGATTTCAAATCCTGCACAAGAATTCAGAGTGCGCAATCAAGATAAATGCAAAGTTTGGCGGGCAGAAAATCCTAAGGCGGTCGAAATTAATGAGGATTTTTCTGTGGAGAACAAGCGAGCGGGAAATCTTGGCACAACCCGACAACAAGAAGAAAACCAACAGTGTTCTTACTACTGCTAATAGGATGTAGGCATCCCCCGAGTCTACGCTCCCTTTTCTTCGTTGCATTCCGGGTACCTATGCTAACTCCGGGATCTGTCTGGTCACTACATTAGGCCCATGATAGACTATGTCGTGAACATGGAGACAATAGAGACAGCCGCCATAACTCCTCTAGCCGCTCTGTCGGCACAGGACCTCATCAAGGCCAGGGAAGTGAAGCGACGACTTTCGGAAGCGCAAAAGAAATATGGTCGCGGCAAAACGATTCATACTCGAGGGGTGAGAGACAAGAAGCTTCGACAGAATCTAAAAGCCGTGGAGTCGAGATTCCAAGATGCTGCTCTCAAGGCGAAAGATGCGGAGATCCTTCTTGAGCACGAGGCTGGCTTTCTCGAGCCAGAGAATGAAATGGAAAAGACGTATAAAATCCGACAGCAGGATATCAAGGAAAATGTGGGCGTTGAAACGTCCAAGATGGGATTCGAGCTAAAGTTGGACCAATTGGGCCCGTACCGTGCCGATTACACCCGGAATGGAAAAAATATACTGCTGGCTGGGCGAAGAGGCCATGTTGCGACGATGGACTGGCGGGCGGGCAGGCTAGGTTGTGAGCTGCAACTCAGAGAAACAGTGCGAGATGCAAAGTGGCTTCATAACAACCAGTACTTTGCTGTTGCGCAAAAGAAGTACGTCTACATTTACGATCAAACCGGGATGGAACTGCACTGTCTTCGGAAGCACGTTGAAGCAACTCATCTTGAGTTCCTACCTTACCACTTTCTCCTTGCTAGTACAGTACGTGCGAATGCTCTTGCTTACCCGCTCGAACTCCAAGCTCATATAGCGCATCCAGGCAACAAGCGGTTTTCTCAAATACACGGACACCTCAACAGGGCAGTTAGTCTCTGAGCTTCCTACACGGCAGGGCTGTCCAACGGCGCTTTGCCAAAATTCTTGGAATGCCATTCTCCATGTCGGTCATCAGAACGGAACGGTAACTCTTTGGTCTCCCAACTCTCAGACAGCTCTTGTAAAAACTCTTGTCCATCGGGGTCCCGTACGATCCCTCGCAGTAGACCGTCAAGGTCGATACATGGTCTCCACAGGCCAGGACCTGAAAATGAATATCTGGGATATTCGCATGTTCAAGGAAGTACACTCATACTCTTGCTATCAGCCAGGATCGTCTGTCGCTATCAGCGACCGCGGCCTGGCCGCTGTGGGCTGGGGCACCCAGGTCAGCATTTGGAGAGGTTTGTTCGATGCCGCAGCCGCAGACCAGGGCAAGGTTCGAATGCCGTACATGGCCTGGGGCGGAGACGGAAAGCGGATTGAAACAGTACGCTGGTGCCCGTTCGAGGATGTCCTCGGTATCACCCATGACAAAGGCTTTGCAAGCGTCCTGGTGCCTGGTGCCGGTGAGCCTAACTTCGACGCGATGGAGGTAAACCCGTACGAAAACACAAAACAGCGCCAGGAGGGGGAAGTTCGGGCGCTGCTGAATAAGCTGCAGCCTGAGATGATTTCCCTAAACCCCAACTTCGTTGGGAGTTTGGACATGATTAGCGACAAGAAACGACAGGAAGAGCGCGACCCGGATCAAAGACCCGAGGATAAAATGGAAAAGCTTAAGAACCGGGGGCGTGGTCGTAATAGTGCGCTTCGGAAGTACCTCCGCAAGAAAGGCCGAAGCAATGTCATTGATGAGAAGCGGGTCAAAGTTGAAGCCCTCCAGAAAGAGCGTACAGCCAGGGCCAAGAAGAAGCAACAGCATGAGCGTGATGAATTAGGACCTGCTCTTGGCAGGTTTGCGGCCAAGAGGGACATATAAAGCGGCTCTTATTCTTTTTCTTTTTCATCAGCACAGCCAACGTCCACACGGCCAGCAAGAAGTGCAGCCTCTATTCCCAGGCGTGGCGTCCGCCGCCTTTTCGACATTGAAATTCTCTAGCCCCCTTAGTACCCGTTAACTCAATACCGAGCCACAGCCGTTTGGCAATGTCGATGGAACTTGCACTCTCGGCGTCGGCATCTAGTGATACCTTTGAGGAATAGAGTCAGGACTGTGATACTTTTGGGTGAATATCAAGTTTTGGTGAGCCCTGGAGGTTATATTATGGTGTATAGAAGATTCATATTGCTGACATGATTACACTCACAGAAAGCACTGGTTAACTGTAAAAAATAGAAGACCTTATACGGACAAAATAAATATATTCTAGAGGGCGAGAAAAAGAGCTAGACTCGATCAATTCAGAGCCTCATAACCTCATTCATTCAGATGCCCACTCCCTTTTGAACACTAAATATGGGGTTGACAATGTTCATTCTTCGCCTCCACGAGCACGCCTACATAGACCAGCACCCACAGCGGATGCCGGATCTACCCCGTTGATAACGAGCAGTAGCTTCCCGTCATTGCCGGAGGGCCTTTCCGGCTCCTTCACCGCTGATGATGTCGATAATGTAGATAACGTAGTCAACTAGCTTGCGCGGATGGTTGGAAGTGAGGTTATCCCGCCTTATTCGATCAAGTCTTAAAATGGCGCTGTGAGACCTACAGGACCAGGAGATTTGTGCTAATCCCTAGAGATGGCAACATACGGGCAACCTTGTTCGACAGCCTAAATGCCGAAGGCGAGACAGAGAGCGCTTCATTTCTGTAGTTTTAGAACCAACCCACAATAAAGGAGAAACGGAGGGAGAGTGAAGGAAGGAAAACGAGGGCAGAAGGAAACCATTCCCGTGAGCCGTAACTATGATATACAAGTGCTAACTATCATATCATAGATGGTTTGTACGTACCAGGTAACCTGAGTATTGCTAACTCGATCCTGTCAGCGGACAGGTCCCTGAATCATGAAATGAAGATAAGACTCTCTCAGTAAGGTATTAGATTGGGACTTTAGCTACACGGCTGTCCTACCACTGAGTTGCTATATACAACATGCTTAATCTTAAAATACATAGAAGCTGAGCATGATAATAGAGAAGCCCTGTCATATTTCCCTGTTTAGTTCAGTTACCATTCTTGATTAACCAGGGACCCGTGTGTCCCTTCGGCCCCAGAGCACTGATGCAATTCCCCCATGGAACGCTGACAGATACTATTTAGTTACACACAATCCGCGTCCTTATCTTAACGTTTGTTTACTTTGGTTATATGTTCATTACAACTTCTGATCATGGGCCGCAAAGTCTCAGTACGGGCACACGTTGCGGCTTCAGAAACGCTATGCATCATGTTAAACGACAGGGGTAGCCCTGGGGCAGATTTGATATTCACGGCTGTGCCTCGGCCTCTGCGTAGAGGAGCTTGGGTAGACATCGCCAAATCTTATTGTTCGTGGCGTCGAAGAGGTTCGCCGAATCCTTCTTAACTTGGCTGTCACTAATATATATATATATAATTTATTTTTTTTTTAATTACCCTTCCTCGTATTGTTGTCTCTTGAGCGATGTCGCGGAAGATTACCTATTTCTTCAAACACGCCCCTTGCCAGCGAGTGTTATTTTAATAAGTTTCGGCCAGCTGCTAACAAGCCTTGGCTAGTCGTGAAGTCATGTCTCATATATCTATTCTCAATATTGACCACATTGGGCCCTCAATGTTAACGTTTGCATAGCCGATTCGGAGAACTTGGCAAATCATTTCTATTTCTCATCCAATCGTAGAAGCCTTTTTAGAAGGCAAGCCGGGTTGTCTCTCATCGAGGACTGCCTCAGCAGCGGCCATCTCCAAGGGGAGAGCAGAGATACATTCGACTGTATACCCTTGATGATGAAAAGCCCGCGTTGTAGTCGTCATTTGTGTCGATAATTTTCCCATCACGGGTTTCATCCACCAGATGCCCATCGATATAATCTTTTGACCCCACGTCCAAGTTACAAGGCTGGAGAGAACATTTGTATGAAGTACATATATAGGGACAAGCAAGAGTAAAACCACCTGAGAACAATACCTCGGAACAAGGACCGAACTTCCCCCTCAATATTTGTATCCGTAAAATTGTTACTTCGACACCAAAGAATAAGTTACGGAAGGAAATTTTCAATAGACCCTTTGCTTACAGCGGAAGTCGGCTTGTAGGTTTCGGGATTGTGGCTGTTTAGTCGTTGGATCCATCATGCAATGAACTCTCAGCGTATTCATCGAAGTCTGGGCAATATATGTATGATATACACGTAGCCCCCTTGGGCCAAGCCGATACACCGACATACCTAGGAAAAGCTCAACGGCTTCCTCCAATCGGAATATGAACAGTATGGGAAAAGAATTCAACCCTCAGCTTCAGATTACCCATGGCAAGAGCCATGTTTTCAATTTCAGAATAGTCAAGCCAGAAACAATTAGAAAAGTATTCAATACAGGAAAAGAATAGCAAGACAGGCAACAATTTACACCAAGTATTTCCAGGAGAATACCACTCCTGCGTCAGAAAATAATCACATAATGCAACATATGTATCGCGCAAAGAGATGTCGGGGATAGGTAGGTCCTGACCAAAAGAATAAAAACAACGGTTGGTGAATGTCCCAGGGATCAACGCCTCGACCTCGCTGGGCTCGTACACATATTCCGCGCCACGTTGACAGGAAAGAAGCAACATAACAGGAGGAAATCAAATAAATGCGAAAAACAGGAAAGGATAAGGGAAGAGAAAAAGAGATACTGGTTGAATATGTCACGATAATCGCACAACAATGATCGCGATATAAATCGAAAGAAGAGGGTAAATACAGTACATTAATGCGAGACTTGCTCGCTGCGTCTCGATGATCCAATATTAAATTAGCATGAAAACGTTCAGGTCGGTTCGCGTTGATAGGTGTGATGGCAAACTGGCGTCCGCGCCGGTCAATGGTATGCCTCGTCGCCATTCCCACCCAGCAGGTTTTTTTCAGCATCCGGGAAATAGCAAGAATGAGGAAAGCGGAGATACGAAAGCCGCGAGGAGCAACATGGAAAGAAGGCAGCCACACGGACGGGAAACACATAACACACAACCTCTTCCGGTATGTTCCGAGTCGAACAGAATAGTAAACAAACTCCAAGAGATGAAAAGCCAATCGCAACATAAATCCAATGGTGCGCCTGTTTCTCCACCTAGATTATAGAACAGGGAGAAATAAAAAGGACCATCATTAGCGGCCGCCAGTGATAGAAAGGTTTTAGCTCCATCCAAACTAAGCGGTGCCTTTCTGCCTCTTACCGCCTACTCTAGGACTAGCCTTAACTTTGGCAATTCCCGGGGCCCCAGTCCCATTCACTTCGGCAGGGCCACCACCATCATCACCTTCCATCTTGACGGCGCTCGCCCGACGCCGTTTGTTAGACACGCTCGGACTTGTGTTCGCATTAGCCCCCTGGCTGCTACCGGCGCCTGCGTTAGCCTGGTTTTGTTGCGCGACTAAGCCCATAGGTCCCGCGAGGGGATTCTGGGCCGGACTGGCATGAGCAGAATGTCCGATATGGGGTGAGCCTTGCGCACCCGGTAAGCCTGGATGAGCTACCGATGGAGATGCAAACTGCGAGGTTCCGTTTACATTCGGCGTTCGTTGTCCCTGGCCCTGTTGAAGCGCCGGGCTCAAATGTAGGGCTGGGTTGGAAAGCAAGACAACCAAGTGCTCTAACGCTTGTATTGGTGTGTATTGGGGATTCTGTAAGGAGTATTGGAACAGAAATTGCATGTGGGAAATTGTTTCAGCAACCTGGATGAACCCAAAAACCGTCAGCGCATCATAGGTTCTGTCGGTCCGAGATGGGGGGAGGTCGGGGTCTGAAACTCACCTCCATAAATGCCATCACGGCGCTCGGCACTCCATTCTGATCCACGATTGATTCAGGCAAGACAACGTTTGGTTGAACCGGTTGTTTCTGTTGCGATCGCTTGTTTAGGTTTTTCATCACTCTGGGGCTTTGTTTCAACTCGGGCGTGCCAGGGTGTAATTGACTGCGTAGGATGTACTCATTATGATTGGTGACTGTGAGGTCGAGGATCTCTATCTTGCCATGTATGTCGATTACCGCCTTCAACTTGCAGTTCATAAATAACTGCGCGACGGGTTAGCCGAGTTGATTGAGGGAGGAAAAAGAATGGCACAGGTATCTGGCAACTCACCTGACAGTCATTCAAGAACCAGTAGATGAAGCTGGTTTGCTGACTCTCCACCAAGTGAGAGCCATTGGGCATATCTTTGTCACGTGGATTCTCTATGAGCATTTGAATCCGCTTAATGCCACTGTTGAACTGTGTCAAGTAATATCGCGCTAGAGCCGCATTGTTAATCTCAAATTGTTTTGACCCGGCTTGTCTACTATAGACACCTTGTCGTAATACCCCCAGCGGAGAATAGAATCTCTCAACAAATTTCTGCCAGTACTCCAGGTCCTGACCCTCACCTTTACTCTACAGAAGGAGTTAGCTCATTTGTCCATTTCGATGGAGCCTAGTCACAATGTTCTCCGTCTCTTCAGAACTTACTGTGAAGTTACTCAGATGGTCTGCGAACGTGTAAAGGCACATGATCGAAGGTGACTTCAGCATCCGACAAAACAACTGGTTTTGGGCCTGTGCTTTCAATTGCGCTTCATGGGTTGAGAGCTGTTGTTGTGAATGTAGCGCTTGCTGTTGCGACTGCTGCTGCGTTTGCTGCGCATGTTGCATTTGGTTCTGGTGAAGGTGCTGTTGTTGGCTCTGCTGGGCTTGTTGGGACTGGTTTTGCTGCGAGGGTGGCTGGGCTGCCTGAGATTGCTGAGTCTGTGTGGGTGGTGGTTGCTGCTGAGAAGGCTGGGAAGGGGTGGGTTGCTGATGTTGGAGATTTGGATTCGTCTGCGACTGCTGGGGAAGTCCTGGCTGTTGGGGTGGCTGGGAGGTCTGTTGCGGGGTTGGATGTTGCTGTTGCTGTGACGGAGTTACGCTCCCTTGAGGTATAGCATGGGCTTGTTGAGGCTGAGGAGTGGTGTTCTGCGCGTCGTGGAGATTCTGTGCTTGGATAACAGTTCGTTGTTGAGGGGTTTGCTGGCCCTGTTGGGCTGCGTTATTTGCCTGCTGCGCTTGTATAGCCAGAAGATGTTGCTGCTGGATGCTTTGTGGCGGTTGTCCATGAGGAATCCCCGAAAACTGAATCTGCATGGGTCGGATACTAGGATTACCGTTCGCCTGCAATGCGGCGAGATGGGCGCTACTCAAGGGTTGAGTACCATTCGGCAACGATACCGGAATACCACCATGGTGCTGTTGCTGTTGCTGTTGCTGCTGTTGCTGTTGTTGCTGCTGCTGCTGTTGTTGCTGCTGCTGGAGGATAAGTCGTTGCCGCATAATTTGTTGTTGGTGTTGTTGTAATAATTGAGGGTTGCTGGGAACTACCCCACAAGGCATAATGGTTAGTATTAACATCCAGCATCCTATTGCGGTGTCATTAATATCAAATAAGCGATATCATTATGGCGCTCTGGATCGGCGTAGGATCTCCTCCCATAGCCATCTAGCCACTTAGGTCGAAGTACTTCCTACGATGTCCTCAAACGACCTAAGGGACAGCCGTCTTAAAAGGTTAAGAGAAAAAGCACACAAGGGCGGTAGTGAAGGAGAGAGGAAATAAAACCACCAGACCAATTGAGCTAGCTCGCACCCAATGGAATTTTGCATGAAAGGACGGGGTAGTAGTGGGCACGTTGAGGCGAGCAATGATAGGAACACAACAAAATAAAAATATCCCACTCACAGTTCTGCGGAAATTGCGGGAAGATTGGAAGCGACTGTGCCTGGCTGATATGCGAGAGCACATGGGCATTTGGGACTGGGCCGCCTGGGCCTGTCGTTCCTGCACCTGGAGGCATTCCTGCGATCATGGGCCCGGGTTGAACCGCCTGAGGTCCGGTCGCGGCGGAGACCACGGGGTGGATTTGCTGGACCATACCCGCGGCGGGGCCCTGCCCGGCCAGATGGACGGTAGGATGCTGAGGCTGGGTCATTGTATGGCTGGCATGTAGACTAGGATGCGGAATGCCTTGGTGAGTAAAAGACTGCGCCATGATCATCGCTATACGAAGTCACCCGTGACGGGACTTCGGTGGCGGACTTGTCAAAGACGGAAGGCAAGGCGGCGAGGAGAGGAAGAAGAGGAACAGGACAGAGAGGATCGAAGAGTGATCGACGTCGCAGTCGAGGGGGTGGAGGAAAGGCGGGCGAGGTTGGGATGGATAGGCGCGCTCGACGTGGAGGATGACAGCAGGCCGCTTCTAGCGTCGTCGGGGCGGAGGCCAAGACCCAGCAGGTTGGCGACTGAACCTGTGTCGATACGATCGGAAACACGCAAGGGAAGGCGCATGGATTGTTAGAGTTGTCGCCGTTCCTTTTCCAGTCCCTTTGCTTTCTTTTTCCTTTGTGTGTGTGTGTTGCGCGGTGTGATCGTCTTTGATAACCTCAAATAATCTTTGTACTTTCTCAGTGTTCTGTGAACTGCAGTGAATAGTTGTTCTGGCTCCCCAAGAGCCAGGATGGTATAGTGGTGGAACCTCGCTCGAGAATCAGCGCACTGGGGCGGGGAGTAGTAGTAACTGGGAACGACGATGGCTGCTGTCAGACAAGTCACAAGCGAGAACCAAATCGAGAGGAGGCGAACCAGCCAGAAAGAAATAGGCGGGACAAGACAGGACAACAGGGAGAAAAAAAAAAAAATATAAATAAATGGAGAAAATATAATAAAAATAAAGCTAAAAATAATAGAAGATCAGACCAGACCAGACCAGACCAGACCGACCCCGACCAAAGGCCTAACCAGATAAAAAGGACAAAAGTAGGAGAAAGAGAGAGATTCTCGTCAGATGGAAGAAGAAATGATCGGGGGGGCGGGGACAAGGATGGAAACTAACCTGTTACAGGAAGGCGTGGTTGAGTACCGTCTAAGAATTTCAAAGAGTACTATTAGTTGTATGATAATATTATATTATTATCATAATAAAACATCATATCCCGACGGTATAGCAGCAAATAATGGTAGTATGACAGTAATCTGATGCCAAAAGAACTGAGAAGAACCGCCAAGAACTGCCAAGAGCTGCCTGAAACGCCCGCCGTTTTCTCAGGCACCATTGGGCACATGACATAATCTGGTTATCACGATAAGCACGTGACGCACCAGGTGATACGCTCTCAATGGTTTAAGCTTCGATAAGACCATCAACACTCAGAGAGATTATAGCCAAGACATGCTTGGCCTCCAAGCTTGACCACATTAAACAGAAATAGTTCTAGTATCATAAGTCATAACTTCCTTCGGCCTCCACATACTCCCGTTTCCTTGGTTAATTGGATTCTGCATATGTTCTTGGACCGGGTCCCGAATCTACAGTGCGTTAAAGGTGGAAGTCAGGTACTGGATATTAAACTGAAGAGTTCGTTAGAGACGTTCTGGAAGGCATTTTAAACAGTTAGAGTATGGAAGCCACGTTGGGCAAGATCAAAAAGCCCATGAACCTTCCAATGCATCAAGTACGAATGATCCTTTCTGAGCAGTTCTAGACCCCTTCTTTTACCTTCCTATGATATTTGCAGTATTGCTAATTCACTTCAATCATCTAGGCTATCTAGCAGTCGGCCAAAGGGCTGTAAAGCCCACTACTCCATAAATGGAGGACCTGGAGAATGCGCGAATACCAGACATCTGTCCCTAAGATATCTCGTAACTATGCTGGTGGAGATGCTCGACTGCGGGGTCATACGCATTGTGATATGCACAACGCTCTCTAGGGGTCTCTATCCGTGGTTAACAAGCAGACTGATGCCTCATTTAGTCCATAAATCCACTTTTCCAAATTCAGATGCGGTGCCTTTTCGTATTGGTACCATTCATAGTGAGTTCTGAAACAGCCACAACTGAAAATACGTCACTTGTCAGCTACCTGCGGTCCGGTTAATTATCCTTTACAATGCGACCCCTTGATTTCCGGCCTGGACTAGAAAGCGAATCTTGAAACCGTGATTTTGACTCAGCTGCGTTCGCGGATTGCTTCGGGGATGCAGATGGTTCATCACGGCGTACGATAGTGGCTAAATGCATCGATGGTCCTGCGCCAAACGCCGCCGTGTTGATCAAATGACCGATGCGTGCCTTCATCACGGCATAAAATTGCCGGCATTGAGGCATGTTTGGGTCATCCTCTAGCCATCTCGACTCCACGACTGCTTATGTCTGACTCTAGAATCCCTGACTAAAACTGCTAACTGAATCGCCCTATACATGGTTGTTTAGCCGATGAGCTGTTGACCGTGAGGCAGCAGAATCGTCAGGGAATTCACCTACGGAAGGCGAAAATCCCGAGAGACTATCTCTCGTGGGATTATTATTATATACTAGTTGTTAGCTTACAGGGAATAGGCCTCATTGGTAGAATCCGGAGTCCCACCGAATAGTAAATAGATATCGACTGGCATTTAGAGCTGGATTGACCGCTCGCATCAGTATCAGTCACTCCAACTCATAGCCTGGAGACAACTCGCCGCCCCGCATTATAACTGAGGGTGTTGAAATTGTCCAGTTCGTCAAGCCGCTATCAACTGATAATGTCAATACCGTTTAATGTTGCGACAGTAAATTTTTCAATAAGAGTGCGTGGGATAAGAGGACCTGAGGCGAGGTTGAGGTGAGAGACAAAATCAGGAGCTTCTCGGGCAAGTCGCCGCGTGCATCGGGTAACTTCGTAATCCGGAACTGATTTATCATAGGAAATCAGCCGAACGAGGGACTCGAGACTGAGATATTCTAAGACTGAAGAACTTTCAATGTAGGACTGTGGGCGTGAAGATTTCATTTAGATGCTATGGTACATAAATGGTACCATCATAGGTAATGTACTGACAATACATGAACCAACCCGCAAACCGTCAACTTACCCTTCTCCTAGGCAGATCTTTTGTTCATCCCTCACAGTCTAGTTAGAGGCAGCTGCCACCGCGTCACGAAAGGACCTATAATAATATATGCTACTCATTAGAGAAGAGTTCTACCTCTGTCTGACTCTTTCTACCAGCCCATCTCGCTGATTCCTACAGCTTTCCAACCAACACACGCTCATATACCACTTAGAGCTAACATTTACCTAAAATGCGTTATTTCATCCATCCTTCATTTTTTGAAAGGAAATTTGTTCATGCAACCAGAATATACGTATGGTGGCGGAACGCCTAAACTGACGGAAAAATGGCGACAATGGGGCCGCCACAACTCAATAAAATTGAATGTAGAGGTTGCGAATCTATCAATAAATGGCTGCTCTATAACTTTGCAGCCTCAAACCCCCAAATATCCTTGGTGAGAATTTACTATTAATCTTTAAATGTCGCATGATTCTCTCCTTCGACCTCCTTCTTAATTCATCGCGTTTCTCTTTAGAGTGCTTGGATGACCAACAGCCCTCGTTGTAGACGAAGCAGCGCTTCTTCGACGATGTATATCGGCCGGACGACGGTTGATTCCTGTCGGATGATCGAGATGGCGATGGTCGGGGGTATTGTTTATGATAGCGACGGTCGTTGAAAAACGCTTGGGTAGCCTCGCTGTGCAACTTTTGAAATGCTGTAAGTGAGGATCGTAGGTCATTGATAAGGCTAGCCAAGCTATCAGAAGGCTTAAAACAGGCATATTGACACGCCGGCAACTTCTAGCGAGCGTTGGTAAGCCTGTTATGGTGGAGAAACTTGTCCGTACGCAAATCCGGATCGAGGCCGTGTTGTAGGAGCTTCAGCTCTTTAATTAGCAATTGCAGGCACTCCTGGGTGGACTTCCCACCATTCTCTTGGAAGTTGGCTGGCCTTATCAATGACCTATGATCCTCAATTGCAACATTTGGAAAGTCACAGGGCGAGACTACCCAAGTGCTTTTCGCCAACCGTCGCTATCATAAACAATACCCCGGTATCACTGTTCCGAGTGCATGAGTGTTTAGTTACTAGATATATTACCGGTCTGCAGAATGAGATTGAGCACTTCCTTAACCAGCCATCTTCAGCCATCTCCACTACCCCTGATCCTAAGGACCCAGACCCCCAGCGATATGCTATACTCACAATGTCATCAAACTGTCCGGTCGTAGCATTTAATCGACCGATCGAACTTAGGTTTCCCCGTGGGGCTCCAGGCGTTATTTCTGGAGATGAAACTGAAACAGAATCAAGATCCCAACCTGGGCCCTGTAATGTTGGAGGAAGATCCAAATTGGTCGCTGAGTAGACACCGATAATACCTGGAAGGGGTGGAAACGAACGGACGAAGGCCGCGGGAATTCCAAGTTTCTTTTTATATTATTATAGCCGAAGAACCTCGAGTGTTATTTGTGTAGAGGATAGAATCCTCATGTAGAAATTAAGTCCTACTTTGGGAATGTGGGTGTAGTAATCTTTGGTAAAGGATCAAAAAATTTTCCTCTTTCATTTATCACCCAATTCCGGGGCCTAAAATCGAAGGATTAGGATCTCGTATCTCTCTACCGTTCGTTCTTGCAGTTGGTATTTTTTTCGCCATTTGATTACTTTTCACCGCTGTTCAACACTCGATAAAAGCCCGGTTTACCAAATTATGGCGATGCTCAGATCTCTACCATTTTCCCTGAGAAATCTCCTTGGGAACAGCGACATGGCTTACGAATCTATGATGCTAGCCAATATGTTGAAAGGAAACACTGCACAAGACCAAGCACTGCACACATCTCAATACAAAAGGGATCCAACCTTCCTAGTCCAGATCTCGGTAAAGATGGCAAAGGAACTGTTGATAATAACATATTTTATAGGTGTTTTGCCCATCTTTGTGGGAACCGTTTGCAGGATTCCTTCATCGGGCTACGGATTTCATACAGGCATATTTATGGTAAATTCCGATAGTTATTACCACTCGGTCTTGTCACCGCTAGTGGCTCCCTTGTTCTTCACCATAGTCACTACCTCGATCCGTGGTATGATAGCGTATCCGAATCATATGATTGCTAGACCTCCGGGTCGTGTATAGGTATGCTTGTAGACGGGTTCGGTAGGCTAGACTAAGCTATAACGGGACCCCAACGGCGTGTGGTTGATTTCTGTCCCAACCCTTGTGAGACAACAAGAATCATCACTCTGGTGATAACGATGGTAACTAGGACACTGATGATTATCATGCGTACAATACTCATCTCAACGGTTCCCTATCATCATCCAAATTTGGTGAAGAATCTAATGGAAAATCTGGAGAGGACGCTGTGTTATGTTTCTCTCTTCTTGCGGAACATAGGATGATGAGGATGTCCCTAGAGGCTGCTGTCTCTGCGAAGTGTTGTCCTTGACGGACGGCCCCTTCCAGAAGTATTGCGACCTCTGCAAATAGCCACTTTGCCATCTTTGCTGAAATCTGGACTGCGAGGGCTACATCTCTTTCGTATTGAGATATTGTGTACAGCGCCTGTTCTTACATATATGTTCAAGTTTCCCGTTTCGACGTATTGGCTAGCATTGTAAGTCATGTCACTGCTCCTAAGTAGGAAATAGAGAGATATCTCGGGAAAATAGTAGACACCTAGGTATTGCCATAAGATGTGTAATAAGGGTGAAAAGTGATTAAATGGTTAACTTATAAAATATATAGGGAATTGATCCCCCTCTACTAACCATATACGGTATAGATTGGGCGATAGATTAGTTGCTTCGGGGCCTCTGCATGCGCAGCGGAAGCTAGGTTCGGATGCGCCTGCGATGATAGCTCCGAATTCGACGCACGGACACTCGGGAAAGGTGACTGGGCGCGGTTTGCTGCCTCCAGGCACTGAACAAAGCGTTGAAGAATTCAGCAGCATTAGTAGGGACTTGAGGGTGCTGGATGCTCTAGTAATAATATATATAATTAGCTTCAAGTATAGAATTGACAAAAAAGAACTCGGAGGTTTTTACTAGCTATGTCCTCCGCGTCCCCTATTGCGGGATCCACGTGGGCGCCCGCGCGGATGTATACTACGTTCTCTATCAGTCGCAGTTGCTTCTTAACTAACTTCAGGGCTAGATAATGAGGTGTGCATCTCATTATTTTGCCGTATAATCTCCCAATGAGAAGGATCACGGCGCATTGTTCTGTCCGTATCGTCTGCTCTTAGGTGCCCGCTTGTCTGTAACTGCTAAGAGCTCCTAAATTGATGCCTGCCGGCGTGCTGGGTGACTGCCGGTTGAGGTCCTAGATGCTGAGGACGCTCAAAGTACAAAGAGTGTCAATTGTAGCATCCAATTTTCAATAAGTTGTCTCCTCCGGATTGGGAATATGATGGATATGTTCAGAATCACACATTATGCCATATAGTGCATGTACGCGGTAGATTAGCAGAGTGCAGTTGCTGTCAAGTTGAACAAGAAGCGGTACTTCTGCAAAATTTTGAGGGTGTAAGATTTAGTCACTTTTCCGATCCAAGCCAATTAGAGGTTGGGTACTGCCATTTACCGTACCGTACACGGGTAAGAAGGGGCTATCAAAATTCCCAAAATATATTATATAAGTAAACGCGGGTTCGAACGAAGGGTATACAGAAAGATGCTAGTATAAGATCCAAATCTTTCGATTTGAGACTCGGGATTGTTGAAAGAAAGAAGAATATTTCGATCCTTTACATAAAACATCTTTTCGAGTTCTCAACAAAGTTTTCATCAATAATAGTCAAATATAACTAAAGCGCCTCGTTGTCTCGGTAACTTTTAGACTCGTTTGTTTGCTGGGGTCAAGGCGAACCAATCAAAAAAAAGTCCGTGAATTTTTTGCTGAACAACGTAATAAGCGCGGAACGTAAGCTGTGTTAATTGTATGTAGTTTAGTGGCAGGTGGAGCCTTACCTCGCTAATTTGCTATTTGTCATATCACCTGACAAGGCGGCTCGGAACTTAAAGTTCTACCGATGCCGAGACTGGCTTAACCTCTAGAGTTCAGTTTTTTTCTGCTGCTCTTTTTTTTTCGGTTGCTTTCGCTTCGTTCTTTCGTTTTTCACAGTTTCATATCACCCAGGTGAATACTCAATTCTATTCTATAGTCCTGACTACTACCTACAATATTATTAGCTCACTCCTTTTATGTACCACTATCTTTATTATCTTCACCGTCTCTCCCTGCGAACCGTCTAGTTTTCACCTTCAAAACATGATGCAGAAAGACAGACAAAACAGTTACCGAATTTGAAGATGTCTCCAAGAGAAGAATCGAAACAAGTGGAAACAAACCAAAGTAGAAGACTCGGTAAATGAGAAGGTGAGATAATTGAACGGTGCTCAGCTTTCTTCTCCCAGGTTAGTTTCCCTGTAACTCTCCTCGCTCCCTCTTCTCCCTAGTGTCTCAGGATGACATTCTCTTTTCATCTTCTTCGTCGCCGGAATCGCCCATGAAGAGACAGTTCGGACCTCCCTTTCCCGGTTGGTCTGCTACTTGCCAGTATACCATGTCTGATAGCACTGACACCTATTTCTTTCCTCTATTATGAGCTTTTATTCTGATGCTAACCATTGGTGGTTGTAACAGACAATGTTGAACCGTCAGTAGTGTCAAGCTTTTCTTTTAATTCACATAGGTAACAGCCCCAGAGCAGTATCGGGTGATTCCATATATAGAGTATGATAGATCTATCTGTATTGAGGATTGTTTAAATTAGTATGATAGATTATATGCAATGTCATCTCTTAGATATTAATTGTGAAGTACACTCTGTGCCTCTGTATAACACACCCAGATGGTAATACTAAGCGAACAGTCAATGGCGGAAACCCTTTTTGAATGTGGTATTGCAGCAGGTGAAACATATATCGATTAATGAAGCCGATAAAGATGCCTCCCAAGGCCACTCTGAATTGGCCTACACAATCTAATCGTTAATTAACGAACAAGAGGATGACTCATGAGCGCCTCCATAAAATGGTTATTTTCATACTTTTGTCGATTATACCTGATGAGCCAACAGGCCCTCATCCCTCAGTGTCACAATGACATCACATTCTCAATCGCTAGGCATTCTTCATCCATGGCTCAGTGGGCGCGGCAGTTCGCATGGTGCACCTGGCAGAAGTTCAGGGTTCGAATCCTCCCCCGGGAAGGAACCATCTGTGAGAATCTTATGTTAACTTCGAAAGACAACCGAAGATAAGAAGCAATTTAAATTAAGAATATAATTTATCAACTTGTGTTGGGGGGACAGCTATAACACTACAAGCTCATTGTGAAAATGTGTCAATGCTTCGCTGCGACAGGGAGCCGAGGACTTAAAGACAAAATTCACGTCAAACACTAATTGTCATGGAATTGCAACAGGCATGATTCCAAACTGCCCGGGATATGAGGTCTTTCCGCAGGCATGATTTTAGATTGCACCGCAACAACATTGATGCTCTAATGTCCTATTAATGATCATTCTCCTGTTTTCTTCCCACGCTATTACCTTTTCAACAACCTCAAGTTTCACAAATGTTACTAAGGGCGATTCCCTACCTCTTGGGTTATCCATCTATCTAGATCCAGTGACCTGCGAAACGTTCAGCTCGGGTACCAAAACTCGCTATTATCTCTCAGCTCCTCATTTCCCACTTGATCGCAAACGAGCATGTCACGTTAAACAGCACTTAAGACCTGCTTGCGAGTTAGGCCCCGCGGTACAGTGATGGATTCAAGGGGGAACATCAAACCCTGAGCTGCCAGCCCCCCTGCTGTCATCATCCTTCGGCCCGGAAGGGGATTTTCGTCGCGATGTATGTAACTGGCGTCTTTGGCTCACCTTTTCTGTCAGTAGGCATGGCAGTGTATGCATTCGGAGATATGCCATGACTAGGGCTTGAGGAAGATGGGCGATCTGGAGAATCTATTCGAGTTTTTACATGAAATCTCTATGCTTTGCAAAGGCTCGCTCCTTTTATTCAACTTTCAGAGTCTCAACCACCTCTTCCTCCCCTGCAGTATAGTTATTCAATTCGATTTTGCTGGCCCAGGACATAATCGAAGGTTGCGGTTATCATATCGGACCTTAGGCTGGCAATTGGTTCCCACAAGACTTGTCATTGACACTGTGTAAGCCCCTGGATGAACTCGGGGTGTAACATGTTAATTCAAATATCGGCCTACTTTCCGCTACATTATGTCCTCTT
Organism: Pseudotulostoma volvatum; assembly: GCA_019804575.2. Classification (NCBI taxonomy): domain Eukaryota; kingdom Fungi; phylum Ascomycota; class Eurotiomycetes; order Eurotiales; family Elaphomycetaceae; genus Pseudotulostoma; species Pseudotulostoma volvatum. Next base: position 37,692 of record JAHQZX020000581.1, read on the forward strand.
GCTCCCGCGTAGTGATCCTAAGTGGCACGTTAACATGAAGCTACCGTCCACCACCGGCGACCGTAGGTACGAGAAGCGGTTCCTTCGATACGAGCTCACTGGTGCATCAAATCCGCCAGCATCCCTATGGAATTCAGAGCCTCCACCGCAAATATACCCACAATAAAGCTTGGATATCCCGCGCTTCAGGGAGCACGCCCACGATGAAGAGAATTATACTTCGGGTGGGATCGTGATAGTACTGCGAGTTTTAAAGGCGGATGCATGTATCATAGAGAGGCATTTGGTGGGTGCGTGGTTTCTTATCTAGACTTCTCTTCGAACTCGACCTTTTCTCCTTTTTTCCCTCTCTTGCCTCTCGCTGGATCTTCCGTGGGTGGTAGAAATTTTGGGACGTTCAAGGATCACCTCAGATTGCCCATAGTAAATCCTCGTCCCCTTCTTTGGCCAGTCACATGTTCAGCTTCAAAAAGTAAATAGTCTTTTAGTTCAAACATATCCCGCCCTGCTTGCTGACACAGTCTCTTGATAAACAGATTGAGATGGTCCTTGACAATAAAGTTAACTTCTAGAATACGTATCATCAATGTTCATGTATGGGATATTCTATGTGTATGGGGAGTCGAGGTAATGCAAACTTGTAATTATAGCCATAGGCTAGGTAGGCGTGCGCATGAACTTATTCTTGGATGCTCCATGATAAGTTCATCAGGATTCTCCATAAGAAGCGGTGCCGGAGAGACGAACTAACCCATCATCATCGCCTTGGGGCATTATTTGGAGGCTATCAGTTATCGACCTATATATATAGAATACTCACTTCTTCGATAGACACGGCTCCATATCCACAGAAGTTGGAAGCTGATTTGACCCAAGCCATTTGGCTTGCCGCAGACATACCCATTTTCTCAAAGTTCTTGCTCCATTATTCACTGCCTTTTGAAAATCCCTACGCTTATCGGTTCCGTGATGGCCTCTTCTGGGCTGTACTCCCCCAGAAAAGTATCCGTGCATGGGCATCCTACATTGTAATCACTAAATCCCTCGTTATATGGAGTGTTGGAAAATTTAGATATACCATAGTTTATAAGGCTTCTAAGACGTCGTAATTGGGATCCCACAGATGAGTATACTGTGATTCTTATATCCATGGGCCAGACTGTTGCATTTAGATGTAATGTATAGTGCGAGTCGCATGGATGGTAAATCCGAACAATAATCTTGGGTGGGTGAAAGCATTGTTTTAAAGTATGTGGTGACCTAAAGCAGAATTAATCTATCGAACTAAACAATTCGTCTACGATACAAAAGAGAAACCTACTCCTGGTGATCTCATTATTGATCGTGTTAAACCATCTACGGACTCGGGAAAGCGCACTGCTAGGTTGGGTGGTGTTTTTTGATCTATGCCGCCGCCGGGGTTAGATGCGTCCGTGATTTCTGCATGACCTCCGATGATTTCCCTGTTCTGAAAGCGACGCGCGGTCTTGAAAGCCTCTAACTCATACCCGTGTCTACTGTCCGGGCCTTGGTGCCGGCTCTAGGATTGTCAGAAGTTCAAGAGCTCCTCTCGGAGATAAAGCCATGGCGATTTCTGCAGAATGATCTCTGGCTATCAATTAGGGATGTGCAGTTCATGCTTGATGGCGCAATTGAGGTCGACGTGGTTGAAAAGCTATATATAATGTGAAGGCCCGGACTGTAGCTCCTACGTTGGGATTCTAGCGGTCCATTAGGGATAGCGCATCGAGACTCACGCATACGGTGACCGACCGGTATATCCTCTCTAGATGTCTATTAACTTCTTAGGCGCCATCCTTATCCTGCCATTGATAATTGGGGTTATTGGTTATGAAACACGAACTGCATGGTTACTGACTTGCGATATTGCAGCTGGCGCAGCTCATAGACCATCTATGCATCATCGCCACAAAGTATAGCAGTCTGGCAACTAGTACGGTAGTACATAACTAGTTTTCTTTAAGATGAGTGTCTTGAAGAGCTTGTTTATTATCATTGATAATTTTGGGCACTGGTCCAGTATCATACCATATCATACATATATACCACCTAGCCCTCCGGTGAGCTTACGCTGGGTAGCCGCTCTCGACAAGCAGTTAGGACAATTGATTCTTACCTTCTCATGATGTCCGGTGTCAGTGAACTCTTTTGTGAGGTGAAGCCGAAAGAATCCGTGCTGTGACAAGTGCGCAACGCGTTAGGGCTCATTTGGCTCGCACTTTTTTCCAAAGTGCACCACCAAAAATTTTGTGTGCACTCCTTGCATTTGCACTTTGAAAGTGCGCACTTTTGGGAATCCGTTTCGCTCAAAATCAAAAGTGTACACTTTCCTTGCACTTTTTTGTGCACTATACAAAGTACAAGGGAAACCACAAATGAATTTTGTGCATGCGCACTTTTGAACCACATGACTAGAAAGTTTCCACCAACTACCTGTCAAGAGTAATAATAAACTAACTATACATTCTTGGTCCGTAAAATAAAAAAAAGGAAACCTCTCAAGGCACAACCCCTTTTTCCGGAAGAGGTATAATGGAGAGGGCTTAGGCCTACAGTTGTCTGCCACGCACGATCGCGGTACTCGCTTTGTTGTCACTCTGTTCACTATGCAAATATTTACCCTTGACCACTTCCCCAACAACCCTCCTGCTTCCTTGGCTGCTGAATTGCCCACAAGCATTCTACGATTCTCTTCCATATTGGGCATCCGTCATAGCAGGCTCACTAAAACATGGCTTCTACGAATGCCCTTTTAGGCTTATAATAGCTCTAGCGACAGTCAAGATGAATTGATAGTACCAACACAAATGACGTTTATCAAATTCCTTCCCATCCACAGAAAGAGCTCTACCACCAATGGACCGGCGGCTAATCGTCATGGAGCCTAGGATTGTACGCTCGCGGGGTCGTCCTGGTGGCTCTCTTAACTATCCGGTATCTCAAGATACAAGTACTCGTCGCGAGCCATTTGCATTTGAGCATGTCTCAGCAGAAGCTGTGGGTTCTAGCATAAGGGGTAGAGGAGCTCGAGCTCGTGGACGCGTAGAGGCGGCGGCGGTGGTAGTAGGGGAAATAGGGCTAGTACTCGTGGTAGTGGTGGGGGTTGGAGGTCGTGGCGAGGCTGGATATACTGGCGCAGTTGAAGGAGTTCCAACAGATATAACAGGTGTAATCCAATTTTAGCGGTTAGAATGTGATTTTATGTATGTACATCTTCCCCCAAGACAAGGTTGTGATCCCTTATGTTCCATGCGCGCTGGTGTCTCTAAAGCCAAAGCTTTAATGTAACTTGCATCCATCGAGTGCGCTTCTTTATTCTGTATCTAGCATGTTACAAATGCTTTCCTGCCGCCGTAAGTTATTAAGAAGAACCAAGCCCTCTCCACTATGCCTCTTCCGGAAATTGGGGATGTGCCTTGAGAGGTCTCCTGAAAAAATATTATCATTAACTAATAAAATCCGTATAAAGTTAGTAAATATCTCCTTGCTATAATAGGCCAAAACTATCACTACGGAATCATCATTGCTTATTTGTTGGAAGTTTGGCCTTCATCTTTTGCTTGTTTTAGCTGGTCGACAAGTGACTAGACCCCTTCAGGAGCCCATCTGGTATTGGGCGCATGGGATTGAGAAACGCTTGGAGGCATTTTGAAGTTGTAAGGCCTGGGTAGAGGATAATGATGATTATGATTATTTTACTACGGATTGTAACTATTTTATAGAAGCAAACCCTTATTGACGAGGTTAAGACCCTACTCTAGCCGGAGAGGTACAGTGGACCCACCTACCCTTATCTTAGTGGGTACTAAATATAGTTAGTATATGTATGGTATTTTAATGAAATCGTAATAAGGGAGGGTACATATAAGCGTCAGACGCGTCTCTATATACCAGTATCATGCGCCATTCAGCGTCCCCAAAACACCTAGGTACATAGGAGCCCAAGAGACGTTTTTCAGCACCGAAAGGCGGGAAATTTGAGAGACAAATATCAAGGTTCATTGTATGGGTAGTTCTATCGACGAAGGACAACAATTGACGCGTTTCATCTGTCACTAACGAGGTTTACGAGGCCAACAGTCTGATTATAAGGTAAGGACCAGCTTCTCTAGCATGTATGTATATGACTACATTAACCATGGTCAGTGATAGAAACTAAACAGTAAACAATGGCTTGTGAGAAAGTAAGTAGTGGTCCTGACACCCAAGTGGTTGGGAGGCTGCTCTTAGAGGACTTGCATGGGAATGGGTTGCAGCATCCTGAGTGATTTGAGTGGCTGCCCCTTGATTCACCTGCTGCAACTGCAGTCATACTACAGTCTAATGACCTGGTTCCCATCCATGATTCCCACCCTTCGTTACCGGCGTTCTGAGGCTGGGTGTAGGGAGTCAGTCCAAGAGGCTATCAACGTAGCAAACAAGAAGGACCGAGAGTATATCGAGCGAAACTGGAAGCCCTGCACTGCACTACGGGCACGCTATGCTCGAGATTTTGTGCCTTTTCTTGCACAGGTAACTATTGTGCCATTTACAGAGCTATTCCTTAATTTATACACTAACTTTTACTTCAGGTGTCAACTACGAATCCCGTCGAGTTATGGCACCGAAAATTAAAGACTGGCATCAAGGCCGATATATACATAATATATTTCTAGTCATAATATATATAGTTGTAATCATGACGAATTAGAGTAGCTGTAGATGCGCCGTATCGCCCACTCTATGGGGAGAGAATGAAGAGAATTATATTTTTTGCACGGTACCATATTTCCGCAAGGCATACGAACAGATAGAGTTGCTAGTCCTAGTCATCGAACGGGAATCTATAGCTCTTGTGTAGCCGGAGGATCCGAAAGACGAAATTAGGCTCATAATGGACCTATAGGTTCTAATCTAAAACCACGCACACGCACAAGGGAAGAACGGATCTGAGCATTGGAGTATGGACTAGAAGTCGATTGCACTACTACGGTACTGCGATTTAGGTTCACCTATCTTCAAGTGACCCGGTCCGTTGATATTAGGTATTGGGTATTACCCAAAAAGAGCTTTATTATTGTTTACTGAGGTACCTTACTCGAGGCATGGATAGTACGGATAGTACGTAGCCAATGTTTTTTGTCCGTTCCTTTCTATCATATACATTCCCAGGCACATATATAGCATGGGAACATACATCAACGCATAAGATCTAGGATATCGATATCGAACTAATCTAGTGTCATTACTCAATGAAAAAGAGGAGGGAAAGGTTACTTACTACTCGGGGGTTTTCTGTAGATATATATAGGTTAAGTACATCCGCATAAGTGTTACATGATAGGACCTCTTGTGGTGCACGATAGTCTCGAATATATGTACGACTGTAGTATGTAGTTGAAAAGTGATATTTGATCCTCTTATTATATTTAAAGGGCACTGGGATCTGTTAAGAAAGTTGTTACCATAGGAGATCCGATAAGATAGTTTAGTTGACTTGACTAACCATTACCATCTGGATGAATAACACCGAGTACATATTATGCATAGGTCCTATGCCATACGTTTCCATCCTGTGATATGTCAGTTCGGAAGGAAGGATCCTTAAGAGGTTGGAAGGCAGATGGTATCGTGCCTGACAGATTGCGAGGCTGCATTCAGATTAACAGTCGGTCATATGTAGAGCTTAATAAAGAAGGGCTGGGTCGATTTCTCTTATGACGGCTTTCCGGATACATGAACCACAGTTTTCCCTCTTGCCCTGCCGGTCTTCAATTACTCATATGCCTTCACCGCATCCTCAAAGTTGAATGCACTATCGATCACTACCTTGATCTTTCCCTCTTGAACCCAGTTCCCAAGCTAGGTAAGCCAGTTCTTTAGAGATTTAAATAAGAGCACCTCAAACTTCCGCATTCCGCCTCCGAGCAGACTGGGATGGAGCAGCCGATCTACAGCAGTCCAGTGCGATTATACGCCCACCTGGACAAACTTCTTCCCGGGTAAAAGGAAATGATGGCATTCTGGATATAGATTGGCAGGGAGACCAACATGGTCTACCACGAGATCGAAGACTTGTCCCTTTGCCTTGAGAGCTTCAACAAGATCGCCGGATGCGTAGTCGATGACCTCGTCCGCACCAAGATCCTTGCAAAACTGCACATTACGCGTTGAACAGAACACAGTAACATGGCACTGAAGGACCTTAGCGGTCTGGATCGCGAAGATGCCACACCCGCCAGAGTCAAATCATCCTGCCCTACGTAAAGTTTGACCTCCGTTGATGAAGATTCGGCTGCCTGCAGTAACATTTGGCTGGATAGGCATGTATGCGGTCTGCCCGGCGATGCCAAATGAAGCTGCATGATCCGGATCCAAGCCTTCCTGCAGTGGAACAAGTTGTGCCGCGGAAGCCATAAGCCGGACACAAATCCGGAAGTAGCGTGGCAACGACCCGACCACAGAAGTCCATTCCCGGGCTGGCTGGAGTGGGAATGAAGAGTTTAACAAAGTATCCCATCTCCGGTATTTTGTAGTCGGCAGGGTTGAGGGCTGCCGGGATGACATGTACCAGAACCTGATCCTGTCGCAGCGTTTGGCCAGGAGTGGCTGACTCGGATAGAAAAAGGTTCTTTTCAAGCCTCCCAACTGCGCTTGTCCACAGCCAAGCCCTCATCGTCGATATCGGGAGAGACTTTGAACCTCTAGACATTTCGAAGGAGTATGTTGAAATGCTATATTACTTGTAATTAAGTCGTTCTGTGTCTTAGCCATGGAGCCAACTCGAAAGGTCGGTCGGAGGATATTACTAGTACTATATCATATGATAGTAGTATTTACATGATGTTATCGGAGTCTTTCAAAAGTTCCGTCCTGTGCCAAGGCACTAAAAACCCCACATTGATATTGGGAATGAATTGGACCTTCTTGATACTCATTTCCACCACCCAGCTTGATAATCTCCTGGATATGCCTTGGAATATGGTCAATCCATATCTGAATTCTCCCATACCTTTATTGCTTCCGCACGACTCTTTGGAGCACCCTTTTTAGTAGTCTCTCTCTTTATCCAGAGCCAACAAGGTTCAATTGCATTTAGGTCTGGAGAATTTCCACACCAAAGTAGTCGTTGAATTTCATAAAGATTATATACCAATCGCTAGGCAATGGTGAGAATGAGGTCCTCTTGGACTACCGTGTTTGGCCGAGATTCATGGAATAAGAACCTTATTTTAATACCGACATCATTCCCTTTCCGACGTACAAGCTTGCTGGACTAGGCTTAGCTCGAAGGCCCATTCGATTTATAATTCATACCATTGCTTTAACTTCAGATTCGAGTGAATCATTTAGCTCCTTATGAATTTTTTCTAGTTGCTTACGTTCAGCTGCTATCTCTAGAAGCCAAACATGACAAGGTCCCTTCTGATTATGTGAGAAACAGCCCCACATATCTTCTAAACGCATCTCACCAAGGAGCTAGCATCACCTGCCCTGCTCCTACGTTAGGCTGGACAATCAGACTTACCGCGGAGAAAATTTCTGCCTGCAGGAGCATGGCATTCCGTGGAAAAGGCTCCATCGTCTTACCTGGTCCGGTTCGCCATGACGGCCAACAAGCAGCACCATGCCGCTAACTAGCTATTAGCTAGGGCTCCTATCGAATCGAATCGAGTCGACTTTAGAAAGCTCGATTCGTAATTGGTCAAACTTTTATCACGTAATAGAGGTAAAATGTTGGCTGGAGTTCTCTTGCCCTGTTCTAGGCGCCCTCACCCCTATCCTTAGTCAGCAGCATGTTAGTATGAATTAGTACTAGTAATATGTATGGCGCACCGCACAAATGCTATTGCGATCCATGGATCATCAAGAGTTCCAACATAGCACCCTGTCATTAACAGCCAGTAACAGCTATTTGTTTATAATTCTTTCCAAAATGCCCAATAAGAATATGCTGACTGTTTCCGACCTTCCCCACTCTGAGCCACGTCAGGCCACTCCTGCGGCAAAGCTAACCCGGGCTTTCTTTCGAGATGCACAAGGCGATGAGGAAGCCTTTTACGTGGCAAGGGAAAAAAGTACAAGAACACTATTGCATAAAGTGCGCTGCTGAAGAGCCCACGAAAACACCATGGAAATGCCCTTTCACAACAAATGCAAAAAATCATTTGTTGAAAGATCATAGTCTCGATATTGACACCCGTGACTATACTTACAGAAACGCTGATTATTATGAAGGACCCAGCATTGTTAACCCAATGCAATATAGTGATTCAGGGCCTCTTGGCATCATCCATCTTCTCTGATTTTGATCGCTCTAAGTACTTAGAGTCTCTGGTCATCATACTAGTGTGCAGCGAGAAATTGCCATTCAATATCATTACCCGACCTGCATTTCAACGGTTCTATCTTTCCCTTGACCGTTCTATTGAAAAGGGTTTGATCAAGTCCCGCTCAACCCTTGTCGCCCATATCAAGGGCATATATGACTTCTATCGGGATCAGCTTCGGATGAAACTGCAAAGGGCAAAATCGATGGTACATTTCTCTGCGGACCTTTGGTCCTCGCCTAACCATATCAATCTTCTTGGTGTCCATATGTAATGGGTAGATGAAAATCACACTTTACAAAATTTACTGGTAGGGCTCCCAGAGGTACCAGTCAAACCACTCTGGGCCCCAGAAAGCGTCGCACATCATGGACATCGTTAAGTGGCTTGGTATTGGGAAATCCCTTGGCTTTTTTACCGGCGATAATGCCGGCTCAAATGATACGTGCCTTAGGGCGATAGCCCTGGCATTGAATGAAGAATTTAGGGTAAGTTATCGGGCTCTCTTTTATACGTATTACCTGGTTTGTAGCTACTAACGATTATTGTAGATCAAGTACAATGCCGCTGAGTCCCATATCCGCTGTCTGGGCCACGTTATCAACTTGGCACTACATGCCTTTCTCCTTGCAAAGTCAAAAGAGGCTTTGCTATCAGTTATCAGTAGGGTCGAGGAGCCATCTATTGAGGATGTGGAAATGTCCTTGAGGCTAGGTGGTTAAATTACCTAACACAATCCATTATAAGCAACCACAGCCATCATCATTTAAGAACAATTGAAGGGTGTAATTGTCCCCCAGGTTCTGTTCTATATAAGTAAATTCTTAATTATAAGTGATATAATGGAAAACACGAGGCAACATTCCGGTGAGGGAAAAATTCTATATTACATAATCACATTATATTCCTATTTGGTACTAGCCCAAAATATCACGTGGCTTTCAGTAATGGGCGCAACGTTTTCAGGAAGTGATCATTCGAATCGCTGATTTTGCTGCTTTGTGATATACATCTTTTATTTTATTATTCCTTTGATGCATTATCATTACTATAAAATCCATTGTTTCCACCATGACTCGGCCCAACCAACGCAGACAATCTATAAAGAGGATGGTTCATGACAGGGAGCGCTCAAAGATCAACATGATATTAGCTGAGGTCACGCCTTTACGTAACGCCACCAGAGAAGCCTTGGACAGCAACAGCGTGAGAGAGAAAAAAGACAATGAAAAATTGTCGGAGGATAACGACTAAGTTGCAGAATACCATGAGGACGGGCCCGAAAAAGGGAAATCATACCGAAGTTACTCCACCAAGTCATAAGTAGAAGAAGGCAACTTCGGTTTCTTCTCTACCGGCAATCGTCGGTCCGTCCTACACGGGATCTTGCCTGAACAGCGACTCTCCGGTAACTCGCTGCTTCCAGTCATCTTGAACAAGCCGTTCATGATATCGGTAGCTTGTGCAGACTTGACATAATCGCCAACCGCCTTTGCTAACCGGTGCCCTGAAATCTCTATGGTCAAAGTTACAAGTTGGCTTGGTATTCTAGGGATGCGTTATTAGAGACCTTTTGCAACTGTAATGCGTAACGGTAATGGCCCCACTATTCAGATCCACTCAGACCCACCCCCAGTAAGTTATTCTGCGCTACTTGAAAAATAATTATAGCTGAATAATCTCCCACATGAATAAGCAGAAAAAAGCGGAGAGCCTACTTATAGCATATTATAATCATACCACGAATATGGCCTCAAATACCTTTGCTTTAGCTTTGACTGTAGCTACTACCGGCGCCGCAGTAGGCGCTGCTATAGCAGCTGCCATACACACCAACAATTATGTAGAGTATCGTCAGCGCCGGCGTCGGCACCTTAGGAATAAATACCGGAGTCCTCTTGTATATCAACCATTTTTCTGGGATCTAACTATGTGGGATGATGATTGGATTCGACAGTGGCTTCGGTATGCTGATTAGAAGGTCGTGCTTTATATACATACTAATTAAGTCAGGTTTTCGCGAGAGGAAATTTTGACGATTCTTCCATTTTGGAGATTTACCTTAATAAATTTAGTAGAATGTAGAGGAGCAATCTTGACGTCTCGCAGGACCACGCCAGACCTAAAATATAAGGGACAGGTTATCATTACCAACGAAATAGCTTTCCCATGAAGATAGACAGGAACGCTACGGACTCTGTAACCGGAGATGGTGCCAATCGGGCGTTAGCCTGACGCCACTATGGCAACGCCTTACCTATTCTGTTAAGCTGTCATTACACATTACCGTTGCAAAAGGTCTCTATTACTTGCTTTCTCCAGTCCGATAGATAGATATTCTCGAACGGCCAGCTTTACTCCTTCGTGATTTAACCTTTTGAAAGCATCCTTGCTTGCCTTTCAGAATAGCTCTAGTCTTTCTCCAAGAAATTTCTCAGCTCACAAGCTTCTCAGAAAGCTATTTCCTTCCATTGAAGCATCTCGCTACTTGTGAAGCCATGGATATCTGGGTCTCCTCACGCCGCTCAGTTCCCCGGTAGCAAAGAAACCGTAGGACAGCCTGGTACCGAGTACCATTCTGCCCAGTCAGGCCTAGCGCCTTGGACTTTTAAGATTTTCTCTAGATCCACAATTGATATTTGGAGATCCTCCCGGTGCTCCTAATTCTTCTTTCTACTAATGGCTAAAAGTAACCCGAATCATCTGTCGTATAACTTGGTAGAAAAACCTCTGCATTATTTCCCTTTCCTGTTGTCCTCACGGCGTTCCGAAACAGAGTCGTTACCTTCTGACAGCCTTTCATTGTCTTTTCTCTTTCATACTGTTGCTGCCTAGATCTTCTCTGACGGTGTTTAGTAAACACATGGCCTCAATGGTACTTTAGAATTGTTTTGCTCCCAAAGCTGGATTCTCTACAGATGCTTGGTTCAATACTGGTAGGTTGGCATATGTAGGGGCCCAGATACACTCACCTATGATAGATTCATGCACAGCGCTCACCATTAATCTTTCAAAAGCTAAGTCATTAGGCTCCTTTAGCTCCTTGCCCTCATTATGACTTCGTCGTCCTCTAAATCATCAGGCTCCGAGTTTATGCTCCCTTCCATTAATCCGATAAGTATAGAATTTGCATCTTCTATTTCAGGTGAAGACTCCCGTCATGATCTTAGTATCGATTGTTGCACTTTGACAACTTGATCTTTAAGCGCTTATTCTCCCTATCTTAAACCATCTTCTTTATCGACTGTCTGCGTTTATTGGGTCGAGTCATGATACCAACAATGGGTTCTTAGTATGTATGTCGAAAGAGCATCAGTGAGTGCGAATTTCTAAAGACGCACCAGTCTAGCTTTCGACTTCAGAAGGTCACGTCATCTTTAATATAGTACCAAATAGGAATGATCCATTCCACAAAAGGAATAATGTGTGATTAATGTTGCTCCTTGACAAAAAGTTTTCTTTCACCAACAAGTTACGTTGAGGCGATCCAACCCCTAGTTTAACTTTTTTATTTTTTTGACATCCTTACTGTAATGCGACGCCGGACCATTAACGTGAATACGCCTGTTGTGATGATGCTAAACCAATAATGTCAATGAATTATGATACTATTTACTATAAGGATGCTGTTCACGAAAATACTATCATAATAATAAGTATGAAGAATATAGTTTGCAGATCAACTTTAAATAGCAGGCGGTAAGGGCTAATAGAATACTAGAATGTGATGGAAAACCACAAGGAAGTATTCCTCAAAAATTGGCAGGAATATTCCTGTCGATTCGTCATCTTCCACTCATAGGAAAGACCGCCTGGTGAGAAGCCACTCGCGCTAGTCACCCACTTTCCTACTACAAGCTTTTGTCGATGGTTGGGACAACCCTAGCCACCACATGTTTTCTCTTTTCTCTCCAACGAGTACCTTGGGAAACTTAGCTTCTCTGTAAGAAGGCGTTTATCGTGACCTAATAAAAGTTGACCCTTCAGTTATCTGTCAGAAGATGAGCTTAGAGTAATCCTGCGATTGAATAGTGAGTAGTATATCAGACTACGAACGAACCAATAATGGGTGAGGATAACACGTCGGCAGCGCTGGCGGGCCCCAGCGCACGGACCATAGTCTATCTGAACTTAGCCTAGCCTTCTAGCGCCCGTCTCAGAAGCTAGGCTAGGCTTAGTTAAGGCCTGACAGGCCATATAATTTAATTTTAATATGGTTGGCTTAACTCATAAATTTGTGTCGGAGTCTAGGCATATTAAAATAACATCAAGGCCTGGACTACCGGTAACATCCAAACATTACAGCACTTACCGCACCATTCTCACATTTATCCTTCCATCTCCCGCACTATTTTTTATTTTATTCTTACGAGCCTCTGATTTGTTGATTTAAGTGGCTATTGCCTAAAATCTCTTTGTTTACAGTAATTATTATCGGTTCAAATAATTACTGTCTGAGATCTCTGTGTTGGCATTGATTATTCTGTCGGAGTTTTATCTCCATCACTGATGATTATTATTTCCGTTATGCTTGATTGCACCATGAAAATCATGTATTTAAGGTGAGAGATATCTCTCGCTAGAGTTAGAAATGAGACTTGATCAACATAATATCGGGTACCCTACCTTCCACTACGATAATTTGTCAAATATTAGGTGTAAGGTGACTGGTTACGTTAAGTTAACTCTTTCTACCTTACCTAACTGTCACCAATTCCTTATTTTGAGTACATGTACTGTCACGAGCTACATTTTGTGTGTGAGCTAGGCCCTCACACTAAACCCGTTCAGAGAAAGCCTGTGCACTAAACATATTGTTAGATTAGATCGTGGTTCTACCCCTATTCCCAGAATACTAGACTTCTTCCACCTTTCATACAATTAGATGTTGAATCTAATTAGCCTCTCGCCTAAAGATGTATACATCCGCTTCAACAATCCAATAACATCCAACTGCAGGAGCCTATATCTGTACTCCTACGAAGGACAGGAGCCCTGAAGGACAGGAACCCTGGCAACAGAATGCCTTATGCCCGGTAACACATGTGGCGCCGCAGCCACTGTTTGAAGTCCCGCACTGGATATCATTTGAAACACATTCACCATCGCAAAAGGGAGCGGTGCCAGCATAGTAGCAGTTTGCCGGCGGGGGACAGATATCATCGGTAGCAACTATAGATTGAAATAGAGGTTAAATTAGGACAACAACTTGGAAAAGGAATTTCATACCTAAAACCATTGCGGAAGCCGAAGCTACGGCCAAAAAAATATAAGCCAGCGAAAAATGCATTATAAAGTAGAGTTGTTTTGGCAGCGGTAATTTGAACTGCCTGGCTAGATATATCAGTATTTTTGCAGACCACAATTATAAATTATGAAGTAAACTCACAGTGAGGCAACCGAATAATTATATAATTTGCTTTGCTGTGGTGTAGTTTAAAATATTATCTGAGAGTAACAGCATTCTCCCGGGCCTTTTAAGACCTTTAAGAATCTTGAAACTAAGGGTCGTAGTATCAGTATAACCACCTAGTAATTGACAGTATAAATGTGTCATGACTCAAAAATTAGACAAAAATATGGAAACTCAAAAATTGGACAGAAATATTACTTGCCAATATGCGGACTTTGTAGTATCCCAAAAAGCAGACAACATAATGGACGGCGGCATGTGCATCTTTCGTGACTAGATTTTTTTTGTGTAGTCAATTAAATTAAGAAATGAAAAATAGTGGAGTTCTTGGGCAATGCTAATCGCTTTAGCTCAGCGGACCGCAGATCATTTTCTCAGGTTTGGGATCGGCTGTCCCTTTATCTATGTATGGTTATAGATCAGACTGTAGATCAAATGCAACTCTCGGCTCGAGTTCACGGATATCGTGATGGTAACAGCGTGAGCTGGCCAAAATTGATATCATAAGTTATGCGTTCATGGTCACTTGTTAGTTAGTCGGATACAGGTCTGTTGAATCCCATTCGAGTCGATTGAAATGCAAGAGATCCACTTCCCCAGCCGATCACACTTGTATCTGCTGATGGGTGTTGCATTAACAAAAATGACTTGGTGCCAACTGTTCAAATCACCTTTACGTGATATCTACAGCAACCATAACCGTGACATAAAAACGGATGGAATGCCCATTATATTCTATCGACATGAGCATAATACCAGATAAAAGTGATAGCTTTCCATCTAGTTTCAAGGTTTACTATATCTTCCAAGCCACAACAATCATGGTCTCTAACTGGCCTTGCATCACTCTCACTTTAAGTTGGATCCTCCTACTGGCGAGGGCGGATTTCCACTCAGCTTTTACAACTGATATAGATTGTGAGTATTATGCTTCCGATATCCTTTGCTCTTGAATGTCAATACACTGCACAAGAAATTTAATATAATTTAGGCTCTCAGGCGAGGCTGGGTGGCTTAAGCCGCAATGGTGGCAGTCATGGATTAAAGTGGACGAACTCCGAGGTGGAAGCAAATGGACATCTCGTAGCTCTCCCTAAAGGGGAAATAGTTGGTTTGTCAGGGCTTTCCACTGTTATCCCAATCAGTGGGGATGGTAAAACCTGCCCGGATGGAACTAGCATTGCGACGACTACAAAGCAAGGTTTTACTACTTACCGCTGCTCCTATGACCGTTATGTGGGTGAAATCAATGGAGCGACCACGTGGAAAAGTGCGGTTTGTTGCTTCGTATCGGAGGAGGAGGAGTTCTTGATGTCCTGGACCGATAATCAAATCAGCCCTCATCTGAATGCGAGCTACATCTTTGATTCTAGGGATTGCTGCCTACCAGATGAAACCCAGGCAACCCTTCTCGGGACCGGTTGCTCTTACGAAAATGAAAGTCTTTCGGTCCCCTATGCATATCTGACCCAATGTTGCTGGAATAATACGACTAACGACTTTGACGTCCATCTGGTTCAAGCGG
This sequence comes from Pseudotulostoma volvatum, assembly GCA_019804575.2. Taxonomy (NCBI): domain Eukaryota; kingdom Fungi; phylum Ascomycota; class Eurotiomycetes; order Eurotiales; family Elaphomycetaceae; genus Pseudotulostoma; species Pseudotulostoma volvatum. The sequence continues at coordinate 52,960 of JAHQZX020000581.1, forward strand.
AACCGATCGCAACCGTCCCTCTGAATCCTGAAGTATGGGACAATTACAGTATTCCCAATAGTTTCTGCGATCTCGGTCTTGCTGTTGGTATAAATGAGATTGATTTATATACAACCCTTATCGGGCTAAACACAACAATCTGTATTAACTGCTCGATTCTCGATAGCTGTACTGGTGCTTCGCTATTTATCAAGTTCAACAACTTTTCCACTTATGCTGGATCTTGGGGTTATTCGGTCTCCGGCACTGGAGGAGGAGTAAGCGTGACGCTGAATTCAAGCATCGATTTGAGTTACATGGTTCATTTACATGCCCATGTAACCGGAACGGGTACTTTCGCCAGCCTGGATACGAGTTTCGATACTGCTTTGAACCAAAGTTTGGCCGAATATCTGAATCCGCCCCCATCACTCTGCTCACCTTAGTATATAGGGTCTGTGGGTTAATCAATTACGCTTGCGGAATAATCACCTATGTGGTGTTGATGAATCTCTTTTTCCTTTTTCTGCGGTGTGGCTTGGAGCCTGTTTGGGCTTAGCGCACGTGCGGCACACAATGCGGTGATTTTTGTTTGTTTGAATTGAGCGAGTCTACCAATCAACAAAGAAGAATCTTTATTCAGTATTTAATTCATCAAAAACAATATTTTGTAAGGCCATCCACGTTCATCTTTTTGGAGTGTGTATAAATGACACTGATTCGTCCCTGAGTGACTTCTTGTCGTAGCCAATAATTATGGATGCCGAAATAGCGAAGTTTTGTCTGCAGACGTGCAGCTTCTTCAGCCACTAGTCGAATAGTCTGATTTGAACTTGATGATCCTCTAGTTGAACCATTAATCCGCCAAGTAATCGACTAATATATTGGGCTTCCTTCGCGCGACCGTGCAAGAAGCTCCACTCCCATTGTCGAGGTGGTGACTTGTGTCTTGTCTGTTCCCCTGCCGTCCAATCAGCCCATTGAACGATTTCATCGCATATGGTGGGAGTAGCGGACATTTTATAGGTCACGTGGTTACAGGATCATGTGACTCAGATAGAGTACCTATTCAGGCGGTGTGAATACAATTATCTTGCATTTGTTCCTCACATAGATTACCTCCATATTATTTTCTTATTTATTATACGCCGAGGGCAAAGGTATTATGGTTTGGGGACAGCGGCTTTCTCCAAGCACCTAGCCATATCTCAGATAATGAACTCGCTTGCGATCCATTATGGCCCTTGAGGGATGGACAGCCTGTTCGGGAGGCCATTGAGCACCTTAAAGATAACTATTGGACTGCCGAAAAGATAATAGAGCAGGCTGTACGAGTTGCAGTCCCTATCGTCAAGTACGCATTTCCAGGTTGTCAGGCGCTATTAGTATTGGCATTTGAAAATGCGTCTAGCCATTTGAATAACGCCTTTTCAGGTGATGCATTACTTGTGGTGAATATGAATCTTGGACCCAGCGCATGACGGACTAGGCTCGGGTATGGGCCACATGACCCACAACCTGTATATTTGTCCTGTATTCCCTTCCCGAGTTCTGTTTTTCTTTCTTTTTTCCTTTCCACGCTTTGGATTCTTGTACCGATCGCTTCTTAGCGTAGTACAACGAATCCACTACTTATGCTTTGGGCTGGCTTGGGTCATCGCACAGTCCGTCTTGAGAGAATTTGAGAGATGAATTTCCAACAAGAAAGGTCAGCTTCAGGAATCGATTGAAGCCTATGAGCATGAGGTAATTTTTTACCCTAAGTTCCATTGCGAGCTCAATTTTGCCGAGCGAGTATGGTGTCACTTAAAACATCACTGCCATGAGAACTGCGAGGTAGTACAGCATCATTAGCCTGCACAGAATCATTTGCCCAGATTTCTACTTCCGTTCCACCAACACTGTCAAGCTGTCATGGGTTCTTACATGGAAGGCCATAAGTATGGCACGAAAGAGTTCACAAATAGAGTATATAGAGGTCACCGGAAGATTTAGTGACAAGGGAAAATTTGGTAATTTACTATAACTTATTGACACGTGATCCGTATTACATGTGTAATTTACGGAAACGGACGGTGAGAAATTGGCGGACACTCTGAAGGGTCTACCAAAAATGTTCGAACTTTGACCCTCCATCAATCTATCTGAACGCTTAAATTTGCAAAGAAGCGACCTATTTCCAAATAGTATATCTATTAGATAATAAGAAAATAGCTTCGTATACAAGATATTAAATGTCGTGGTTGGTTAATGGCTAGTTGAAGTTAGGGGCTGATCTGCTCCGGTTCAAGGCTACCCCCACCATACATACGCCCGAGAACTTTTCCTGTCGATTGGATGATCGGCAAAAGAAACGTCACTGGCAATCTCCTCCGCCAAATCGAAGTCCCAAATCCCGATATCTCTTCAGATCCAATTATCACTCGATCCGCTGCGGAGTGATGTTGAAGACCGGGGTTTAGAAGAAAACGCGAGAGCCTCGAAACTGCAAAATTGATACTAGGGCGAGTAGTCACGGCGGCGTGCATCAAGGAGCCAATCTTTCGTTGATAGCGGTTGACCTCACTATAGGAGGCATGACCGTCATACGGCTGCCGTTCCCTATGACTCAGGCGTGTAAGCCGGTTGTACAGAGTCTGCAAGCCCGGTAATTTTATTTATATAAGAGGCTTAACTTAACCAGAGTAACCTATTCTTCCTATCTCGAATGACTTCAATCCCTAAGAACCACCGGAGTTCATTATCACCAGTTAGTTTATACTGTTTCTTTGGTTTTTCGATTAGGCCCTTGGCCAGACTCTCGCGATTTTTCATGTAAGCAAGGACAATATGTAACGTGCTGTACAACAGGAAGATGAGAAGTTGGAGAACGGGGGTGAATGATGGAGTGAGGGAAGTTCTATGATGGTAAATTTACCAGTCTAGGAGAAACCTGCCAGGCTTTCTCTGCGTACTGGCACTGATCTATATATACATTATATGGATATCCTGCATTATCTAGCCCAAAACCGAATCAGCGAAATCCGACTCGGCGAACCCGACTTGGTGATATCCAACTTGGTGGAATCCGACTCGGTGGAATCAACTCGGTGAAATCCAACTCGGTGGAATCAGAATCTAGTCGAATTATAGGAACTTTGTAACGGTTGTCACATAATACCGTCAACATAAAAGAAAACTAAGATCCTGTCGCGAGTTAGACAACAAGGCTCGTGAGGAAGCGTATGAAACTCAGGGCTAGTAAGGGTGAGTTCAGCTCTCGTCGCCATAAGAGAGGTGATCTCCGGAGACCGTAAAGAGCTTTGTTAAGTTTTGGCATCGATATTCCGGGGGCGATTTCATAAAAACCCTTTCGTCCAGTTTGAACAAGTTCCAAGTCGAAGCGGGCTATAGTGTAAGATAACACCGAATTTGTTCCTTCAAGTCATTCATCGTTCTAGAGTCTTGTTGAGTCGGACGAACTCTATGATGCGTATCTTGGTTGTTTACTTGAGTGCGGGTGCTAGCACTGAAAGCCGCCTTTCACGGCTCAAAATCTGTCCTGACTTAGAAACCTTGCATAAAAATACTCTCGTGCAGGTGTGCTGCTCGACTCGGATCTCCCGAGAACTAGACATCTGTGGCCCAAAAGCCATGCGCAGTCGAGCGACTTGGGCAACAGGTTTAGTATTTCTCTTGCCTTTACTCTCATGTCCAATTCCCTTCTTTTTTTTAGCTTCTTTCCCCTTTATACTATATACGCTAGGGATGGCGCTATCGCTTCCACCTCCTGGGAAGCATAATCAATCAACCAATTCACCCTCTTCCTTCAAGCCCTCATGTACCAAAGGCGAAAGGTTAGGTAGAGGTGTCGCTCCCTCCCTCGTAGGGAGGCTGTTTTGTCGTTTGAAATTGCTACCTCCGGGGCGGGATGAGGAAGGGAAAATGTAGGCTGCAGCCTCATTGCAGTCCTTAAGTTGTCATCGTCGAAATTCGGGAGGTAATTGCTTAGTTTATCGAATGCTCACCCCGAACGCTCTTCAACTTGTTAATCATAGCGTCTAAGACTATTGCTTTGGCTGTAATTTTGGTGGCGCCTCTCCCCTCGTTTTGACAGCGCGGCCTAGGCTCGTTCAAATGCGCCCGGTACCTCCATGGTGCGGGAGCATTTGTCCGCTCCTCAAGCCCAGCATTCGTTAATGAGCTTTGTGGCTGGACTGAGTTGTCGATCGTCTCCTTGGAGCGCCTTCTTTTTCTGTGCTATATTTAATGCAGTTAGTTGTTCCATCCATTTTGGGCAGTGCTACCGGTCGATCAGTGTGTCGTTCCTTGCATAGGGCACACTTTCATTCATCTAACCCATGGCTCTTTGCTTTGCTACGAACTTGCACTATGTCGAGCCCACTAGCAAGGACTGCGATAGAATGACAGCGATTATCAGATGACGAAAGTATTTCGGTTTTTACTCGTATAACATTAGACTTATTACTGTGGCGTCTTAAGTAGAGTAGAAAAGGGCGGAGACTGAGCCCACTGGTCCCTGAATCTGATAGTGATCAGCGTTTATAGTTGATCTCCCAGGACTTTGGGCCGTTAACACTGAACGGACATAAAGGGGGAAGTTGTAGAACAGTGGCAGTTGCAACATAGAAATAGGCTGAATAGGGAGAGAAATTATTATTGAAAAATATCAAGATCGATATTTATTCTCCGTATCCCTACATAGCTCTAGGCGTCCCTAGCTAAAGCCATAGTTCGTCTCGCATAGAAGGGGGATGCATCTTCAGCGGTGATCAGCACTTGTCCGCTAACTGCCAATAACTTTCATTGGTGATCTAAGGAGTTAATAGGCAGCTGTGTTAAGTTTGTTAACCAGACTGGGCGAGGCTTGGTTAATGAGCTGACGGGTTGGTGCCCTAGATTACTACTAGCTTCTTAACTATAACTAGGGCCCATAAACTAATCAAGACAAGACGAGACACCCCAAGACCAAGCGAGCGCTTGGTCTCGCCCAAATCCGTCTCGGCTCGTTGAGAAGCAGACTGATCAACCCGTCAACATCCGCCAGTTTCAAAACTCCTGGAGACTACGCTCCGCTTTTTGACTGTTGTCGGCTCGAAAAGCATCTTAACGAACATGGTCTTAAGAGTTCGAGGCCTACCCGACAGCTCTCCCAAATGGCATCTCACAGTGCCTCCATCATAGTACGAAGTGTGGCGGCGTTGGCAGGATCGGACTTGGAGTTCTGGTGTCTCGTAATACTTTTCTGTTTGGGTTTAGGGCGAGTTGGTCGTTGAGAGATATCATCTCAACGCAGCCTCTTTCCTAGCTTTTAGGGGGTGTTCGCGTTCGGATCTTAGGTGGTAGTAGTACAAAACTAGCTAGTTTCCCAAAAGTACTAAACTACCTAGTTTTACTAGTAGTTACTACCCTAATTTACACTACCGGGTGCCCCCCCGCCTTGACTCTCACGACGCATTATGGCAATTATCTTCTAATAAGGTAATGAAACAATTATTCATCGGAGCTACCTGAATCAGAATCCATATCCATATTCCCCATCTTCTGCAAAAGCTCTTCCAGTCCCTGATCAAACGTGATGAAACCGTGCGAAATCCGGTTCGAAAGCTTTTCTACCATTTCAACGTTTCGAGGCTTGAGCTTCGCCCTACTCCATGATATCGTCCTTCTTCCACATGAAAAAGTTCGCTCGGGGGCATCAGACATCGGCGGAATGGATAGTATATCCACTGCCATTCTATAGAGTTGTGGATATCGTGAAGGATTCTCCTCCTGACACCGTCATTGTAATGGTGAGATGCCAACTAGAGCCACAGGAGAAGCATTGATAAATGATCAGCCCGGCGGATCTCAAGAGCATCCCATGTCTTTTGCAGATATTGCTTTCTCTTCGAAGGGTCTAGGAGGATTGCAGCCGCACAAGCTGGGACAGCTTTCGAGAGACGGTAGTACTTTTGAAGTATGAAAACAGCCATGTCGATAGCATTGCGAATTTGGACATTATCTTTATACTTAGCCTAATTATTGATTAAATATGATTCCAGCTGAAAGAAGGCCCAGTATTAGTCTCACTCTGCATTTTCGACAATGGATTAGTAATACGTCTAATACCATCATCGCACTAGACAAATCTGAGAGGTGCCGCTCCGACAAGAAGGGTGCCTTGCTTGAACGCCTAGAGAAACTCAGGAGCGGAGCAAGTCCCATTCATTTTTATTCAGGGTTTTGTCACTAATATGTTGAATTTTCCATCAGCCAGACGGAAATAGCTGGACGGTGTTTTATTGCTACATCAAGCATATTATACCAACTGTTCCATCGGGTAGCATTGTCAATACCTAAGACTATGCCAACAGCGGATATCCAGCTCTAATATAGAAAAACTGATAACCGAAGTAATACAGTAATGTTATGGATCTTTTTCAACGTCGTAATGCCGCTCCAGCCGTCATCTATTTCTGTGTCCGTTGTATCAGAATCTTTTGCACTTCTGCCCTTTTTTACCCGCTTAGCTGGCGCTGGCGCTGGGGTAGGATGTGATCCGCCGTGATCCGCCAGTAACCGCGGCTGAGATGATAGTGCCGTGGCCACGCTCTGGGGAACAGTGTAGAATTTGTTTCCACTTGCAGTATTAAGGTAGCTTTAATGTAAGCTTAGATTGATTGCGTGACCAATATAGTAAATGCGGTGCGCTTCGGCATTATATTCAACCTATAAAAGCACCGGGTCAGCGCGTGTAGCTTGAGAATATATAGGATTGATTCACTTACTTCGTATTCATCCAGTAATGCAGTAGCGATTGCTTGAAGACACGTATCATTCGAACCTACATTGTCTCCAATGAAATATCCAATGCTACAGCCAATATCGAACGACCAGATTAGCTCGGTAATGTGTAATGCTTGTTGTGGCCCCAAGTGGCTGATCAGGCATTCCGGAAGACCTATCAACAAATTTTGTAAGGTATACCCTTCATCTACCCACTGTGCATATACACTGAGAAAGCTGGTTCGATTTGGTCATGTCCAAATATCAGCTGAGAGATCCATGAGAGACTTGGCATTCTGAAGCTTGATCTGAAGCTGATCTTGACAAAAATGATACATCTTGGTAATATATACGACGAGGGTTGACTGGGATGAAATCGGACTATTCTCTATCGAAGGGTTAAGACTAAGACAAAAGTGTCGGAATTCTGGCGATGAACGATATTAAATGGCAGTTTCCTCCGCATACAAGGAGTACCAGAAGCGCCAAGTATTTGTCGCGGTTGAAGGGAAGGGCTCTTATGTAGTGATGGACTTTGAAATGGAGGCGCTATTATTATTGTTATATCACTTAGTCTTTATCTATGAAGCAACAGCTGCACTTACTGGTATCAAGATTGATTTTGTGTTTTATCAGATGGGTTTTTGCATTCGATGTCCAGGATGTATTATACACAACCCCATCTGCAGGATCACACCGTGAACAGTAATGCTTTCGATACTTCTTGCCATCAGGAGCCTCATGAAAATCAAGCTCGTCACTTTCCACGTATCAAAAAAAGGACCAGATCGGCGTGGAGCCTACAGCCAAGTTTGAAGGTGCCGGCGATGGTTCTCTATTCTCCTAGGTGACAGAGGGCGAACGAAGTAACTTCCGCTGAGGCATTGGTAAAATTATTGAGAAGATACAAAATTGTGGAATAATTGAAGCCTACAACATTTGTGAGATTTCGTAGAGGACCAAGTTATGATTCCTTTGATTTATCATATAATTATTCACTTTCTGAGAAGATGAATCACTCTAATCTTGAAATTCAGACGTCTTTTTGCTTATTTTTCCTCAATTTTCTCCCCTGCACCTAATACATGGCTTCAGTTTCCACTTATTTAGGTAGGATGGGCAGATAAGAAAGTAAAGGTGATAGGTTCGGTGTCTTTAATGCTGAGGACGATATTTTGAAGCTACCTGCTTTTACACACTTTAAGGATCATCTTCGAGATTTACTATGTGATTACTCGCTTTTGAGTATCCCTCCATTAACCGAAAGGTATCACTCGACCGGAAAAGATAGATGTATAATGGGGCCAGCACACTCTCCATTCGCACATTTTTAGGTATCTCACTTTTAAGCATTTCGGTAGCGAGGAGATTATCTCCGTGGCGCTTCAAGATTGGCCTCAATACTATTCCTCTAGTGCTGGCAGTCCCTTAACTAGCGAAGATGCACCTATTATGGCAGTGTAATCCTGAAGCCAATTATCCACTCGCACATTTAGGCATTCCAGAGATATCATTATTGAATCTATCTCAATTTAGGTATTCCGAAGGCGAGAATATAGTGGCTTGATTAACTTAGAAAGACAGACGTAGGGCGGTCTTGAAGCCAACACGCCTCTCTTATCCACTCACACACTTTACTCTTTTGCTAGTCATATGATAACAGTACCACCACTTAATCAGCTTACATCTGCATATGCACTAGGATAGCCTAGTGTGAAGTCACACCAAGTTGCCTTAGCAGTGCGTCCTGCCATGGCAAATTGGCTTTGTTGTTGTTGTTGTTGTTGTTGTATTATTTTACGTCTTTAAGCGGCCGAAAGGCTGCATAGGACGGTATTACTAGAGTGTATTGTAC
>JAHQZX020000582.1:0-10047 GCA_019804575.2 Pseudotulostoma volvatum
TTACGACCATTTCCAATTCCAACACGACCCTGGCAGCATATTGGCATGGATTTCCGCTCCTTCCAAAAGATCGTCACAGTTATGACGCGGTGTTTGCAGTGGTAGATCGTTTGATTAAGAGAGCACTTCTATCCTTTGTCATAAGACAATGACGGCGCAGGAGTTTTTTGCGGGAGTGCTTAATCTCCATTGACCTCCAGATGATCGGCTTTATTGTCCACCCCTGAAAAGTGAGCAGAGACGGCCCAGTTTTTCTATGTCCATGTCTATCGCTGGAAAGGTCCCCCCTAGATACGATTGTTTCCGACCAGGGAGAATAGTTTGTATCGGGCTTTTGGGGTGAGATCTGCCGAATCCTAGGCGTTAAGCTCAAACTCTCAACTAGTTATCACCCGCAAACGGACCGAGATATGGAACCAGTATCTGGCACAAAAGCGTCGCCCGTTTGTTGACTACTCTCGATACAATTGGTCGGAGTTACTCCCTATGATAGGTTTCCCTGAGGCTATCCTACCTCGGGATTCAACAGGCCTCTCCCCTTTCCTTGTGGATAGCGGTTACGAACCCCTTATCCGACTACAGATGGCTACATTACCTAGAGGGCTAAAGGTTGAAGGCGGACAAGCACAAGACTGGCTGAAGAAGATGCAGGAAGTGTGTGATCATGCAAGAACCGGAATGGAGCAAATGCAGGCACGGAGAGACATCGAGCAAACAAACGTCGACGCAAGGAGGATTTGGCGTTGGTGATTTGATTATATATGTCATTGGTAACGACTATAGCTAAGAACTAGACGTCCCACTAGGAAGTTAGCAGATCCCCGGCCACCTATCACAGTTAATAGTCAGGACAAGGATGGGAGGTAGAACGGATGCTAGCTGTATGCAAAGAGCATGACGACGACCCGCCCTGGTGTCCAGCTCGGAATTTAGGAATTCGCCGTACTGTAGGGATATTACGATCTGACTTCCTAGGTCTATTCTGCATCGATGTAACACCGCCTTCTCCCCGAGTTAGTTTTCTATGTTTATATTTTTGTTAACTACGAGATCTCTCCCTCTCTCTTATATTCCTCATCTTAGTATTCTCGGTTACTCCTAGATAGTTCGAATTGATTCGTTTTTTTCCTTTCTTCCTAGTTTGGCACCGGAAGACACGCTACTCTGGATCTCTTATATTTCCTAGTCTCTATTAATATTCAAACGAAGGGCCTGGGGTGACTAGCAAATTTATAGTGTTATATACATAACTATTAGAATCCCCTGTCATCTATACTAGTAATAGTAGTACTCAGAGGTTCATGCGGCTTACCTACTTTCGTAAGGTAGGCGAAGAATGCATCCTTTCTTGTCTACAAGAAAAAAAAGAGGTTGCAGGCTAGATGACTAAGCTTGTGCCACGTGATACCTACCTACCTGTGAGCGTGTACCATCCATGATCTCCACTCCGGCACCGGAGAAAGTGTTTCTCCGATGTCACCTGACATTCACCTGTATATTTAGTTCAGTCAGGGTTCCTGATCTGTATCATACAATACATATCCATCACCTTCACACTACCTAATGATCCATCTACAGTGAACCTCAAACAGAACTAGGTACCTATTACTAAAATATAGGTATTCTCATTAACTATTTTTTTTTTTACTTTTTATGCTGAAGTACTAAAGTGCCATTATTTTAGATAAGTTCTTCGGTTTTAAAAATAGCGTTGGGGTGGTAGTTGTGGAGTTTAAGAGGTAGGATCCCTCCCTGCTCCCTTGTGTGCATGAATTCTTGGATGATACTGTAGTTATTAGTGTACTTACTGCACCTATCCTATCCGCAAGGAGAAATTCCACATCTGTAACCTCACTCAGTCTGGTGCGTTGCGAGTGCATGTATGTATCTATTTCAAACAATCATGAGTCCACGGTTCATCACTTAATCAATTCAATTCTCTATACTAGGGCTTTTGGGGTCTCTAATAATCTATGTAGCAGCAGCCAGTGAACGGTTCCTAACGTGATACTCACAAGGATCTCTCAGAATTTCTTTTCTTATATCATATCATACTGTAACTGTACCCTCTTGGCTTGCGCGCTTAGCGTTTAACTTTTTTCCTGTGAAGGTCGTTTGTCGAAAAAACGACGGGTTTTATGCGGGACGGAGGCAGACATGAAAGCTCGTCCCTTTCCCCTTTTTCGGCAGTGCCAGATCATCACAAGCCCCAGGTTACGGTGGCAGCCATTTTCTCACCTCCCACTGTGCTATCTGTTCAACTTCGCTTAGTGTCGTTCAGGTGGCAGCTATGCCCACTGCTGGCAATATTAAAATACATATGGTTTCTTTCAGTCCCACCGTAGCAGCATAAATCTGAGATTATTTTGATTGGCCCGCCTTGGCACCTGGAAAACGAGCAACCAATCAGTAGCGCTATATCATCAACAAGTTCAATAAAACCCATATTTGTTATTTATTTTGGTATCTCCAACTAAGGCCCTGTTGACGGACACATACATACAATTTGGGTACAGTACGCTCTTCCTGCAGGCTGTATAGACCCATTCAGTGTTTGCTTTCCCTTGATACTGTTCCTGCTAATAGTGTATACTAGGCACGCGGTCTAGTTTGAAATATTAAGAATTATCCGACAAGGGATGGCTATGGGCTTTGGCATGGACGTTTGTTCACTCCGCTTTCTTGAACTGTTCCCATTGGTGCGAAAAGAGCCTAGACGTTCTTCTTTTCTGCTATATCATATGATATTCGGCCAAGAGGTAGTGCCTACTTGTATATTCATTCCTACTAGGTACCGTATATCCATGTATACTTCATGGCTACTAACTTGATATCAAATATTTAGTAACCAGTGGGAAGTATGCTGTTCACAGAGAGCATCGCTAGAACACCCTGACACTACTCCAATAACCGCCGCATATAATTAATTCATTGTTTAGTCTACCAGTAATCCATAAATGAGTCCATTGGTGGATCTTGGGGGCTTCATCTAGAAGGAAATTACCATGAACCTGCGGCTGGCGGCTGCTGATCTCCCAGAAGTTCATGAAAAGCAAACAATCAATGTGATCTATCCTGTCATAACAGGAAGTCGATGATGTAGGCACCCGGTTAGTAAATTTGCTTCCTAGAATCATTCAGGTCTCAACGGGCCTCATGAGGCTCGTGATTCGGCAAACAGCACGGTTCTAAGTTTCAAAGGAGGGATCGTGAAGCGAGAAGGGGCAATCAAAGCTTGACGCCAGAGTTACGATGAGTGAGAATTGATCTATACAAGGGTCATTGAATGACCATTTGACTTTCACATCATCACGCTTCTTTTTCGCATCATAGCTCTTCTTTTAAGCGTTGTCACTTTGCTTTCTCGCATTGTCACTCTTTTCGCATCATAGCTTCTCTTTTTTACATTATGACTCTTCTTTTTCGCATCGTCACTTTTCTTTTCGCATCGTAGATCCTCTTTTTCACATCATAGCTCTTCTTTTTAGTATCGTCACCCTGTTTTCTGGCATCATCACTCACTGTTCTTGCTGCATCCCCACTCTGCTGCCTTGCATCGTCACTCACTCTTCTTTTGTTCCGTTCTTAAATATTCCTTGTTATAATCAGCTCTTCTTCCCTGATCTTGTCCATGGTCTTTTAGAAAGTTAAAAAACACCTCATACCTAAACTTTCTAGCCAACCTTTTTCTGCCTTCATACATAGTACTTTCGAAAGAATTTCGAGCAAACCATGGCATCTAAAGTAGGGCAGTTTCACGCCGGGCTTGGCGATCTTATCCTACTCGACAAGATAGACCAATCGCTCTCTTGCAACGTTGGTGAGCACATCAATCTCCCACAGCTCGTTGTTGTGGGAGACCAATCGAGTGGGAAAAGTTCTGTACTGGAGGCCCTCACCAAACTGCCGTTTCCACGCGATAGCGGGCTCTGCACGAGATTCGCAACCCAAATCATTTTCAGGAGGTCTAAAAGCGCAAGCGGGAGAAGGTTCACGATCTCCATCATTCCCAGTCCCCATGCGGACCCTGTGCGTATCGCACGGCTCAAAGCATGGAAAACTACGGATGTGGAGAAGCTTGATGCGGGTTCTTTCTCAAAAATCATGTCAGAGGTAAGATACATCTTGTCAATGTCAACCGATCACGCAATCTGATCGCACCTTAATAGGTTCATGCTGTCATGGGTCTATCCGACCAGGACAGCAAAGGGGAGGACTCGAGAGCAACATTTTCAAAAGACGTTCTCCGATTGGAAATCAGCGGACCAGACGAAGACCATCTCAGTGTTATTGATGTTCCTGGAATCTTTAAAAATACGACACCGGGGATCACAACAAAAGCGGACATTGAAATGGTGAAGGATATGGTGGTGGGATACATGCAAAACCCACGATCGCTTATGCTCGCAGTTGTCCCGGCCAATGTCGACATTGCCACTCAAGAAATTCTTGAGATGGCAAGGGAATTTGATCCAGATGGTGAAAGAACCCTAGGTGTACTCACTAAGCCTGATTTGGTTGACAAGGGCGCCGAGAAGAGGATCGAGGACCTGGTGGAGGGAAGGGAGCCGGGGATGAAGCTAGGGTGGACCCTAGTGCGTAATCCGGGACAGCAGCAGCAGTTAGATAAGTTAATGAACCGTGATTCAATCGAAGAGGCATTCTTCCGGGACGTTCAGCCATGGAGTAAACCGGACAAGAGTAAGGTTGGGATTGGATCCTTGAAATCCCGTCTTCAAGAAATTCAAAGTGCGCACATACGCCGCGAATTTCCTAAGGTACATAATGAGTTCACACATCCCCGAGTGATAGCCATGTGAACTAATAGCAGACATTTCCTCTAGGTGAGATCAGAGATTACAAAGAAGCTAGAAGCCAACAGAAAACTTCTCAATGCACTGGGCACAGAGCGGGAAACTGTTGACCAGCAATCCATTTATCTCCTTAAAATTGTCGAGAAAGTCAGTGATATAACCTCTTCAGCTTTAACGACAAGTTATGGGGAATATGGTCTCTTTGATGGGGATGAGGACCTTCGACTCGCCACTGCTGTGAGAAATAGAAATGAGAAATTCGCCGACGACCTCGCTACATGGGGCCAGACATACCATTTTGCACCGCCATTGAGATTCGGTCAAGGGGAAGATGACCCCTACGAAAAACTACCCCAGAGGGAAGAGGTGTCAGAACAGGAAAGCTACCAGCTCTTCATCCGTAAGTATGATAAGAACCTCCCCGACTTGGAGGGCATCCTTCACGAGGACGAGGGGCTCTTGATGCCGGAAGATACAGGGATACTTGATTGGATTGAGAGCCTGTATCACACTTCCCGCGGATTTGAGATAGGAACTTTCAGCCCAGCCCTTCTCTCAACAATAATGAAAAAACAGTCCGCTAAGTGGGAGAGTCTTGCACTGGGCTATATTAGCGATATCATTGCCTTAGTCCATAACTTTATAGTGGAAGTGCTTAAATCAGTGTGTCGAGAAGAGCGCCTGCACTTAAACCTCCTGTCTTTATTGATGGATGAGCTAATCGATAAATACAAGAATGCGATAGAACATGTTAGGTTCCTTCTTCATGTTGAAAGAGTGGGAACACTGATGACATTCGATCCCTCTCTCGACAGGAATATTAAGGCAAAGTAAACATTGCTGCTTCTCTCCTCCCTTGCTCCGAGCTCGTCAGGCATACCGTATGCTGACAAATTTCTAGTCAATTCCTACGTGGGAATCTTTCAAAAGGCAAGAATACCCCCATTGCCATCTTCAACCATTCCAAGACAGATAAATCGGTCAACGCCATACCCAATGTATATGGTCACACAGTTCGAAATATCCATGATATCCTTAGCGCATACTACGGAATCGCTTCCAAACGGTTTGTAGATAATGTATGCATGCAGGCCAGCGACTACTATCTGATAGCAGGACCGTTGACTCCGCTGAAGTTGTTAACACCATCTTTTGTCACCAGATTGACACCTGAGCAACTGGATGATGTCGCCGGGGAAGATACTATTTTAAGACGGAAACGGGCGCAATTGAAGAGAGAAATTGCGGATTTGGAAGCAGGGAGAAAGGTTCTGTGAATCACGAGAAATTGGAAACTGTCAGCTTATTGCTCTGATTTCAATCATAGAACGCTTTCACATGAAGTTCTGGGTTCGGGGCCTTGTTTTATTTTCTTAATTCCGTTTCTTTTCAGGAAAACTTGAGAATTCTGGTGGCTCAGTTATCATACTACAATACATAGCTATCATCGAAGGTTAAAAGGTTACAATAATACTACAGTAATTCGGTTCCAAGATAAAGACGTTCATAAAGCCTACTATTCTCTTTCCTAATATTTATATTATTACGTATGTCTTAGGAAATACCATATTCTACCGCTACCAATAAATACCGTGCTGCTGACACTACATGTCCTATTAACCCGATGCATCGAGATGTCCCTCGTTCTACTATATGAAATGATAGCATGATAGCCTCCAGGTATTTTAGTCACACCATAGCACCCCACTCCATTTGTTGAGATCCCTCGACGTTACGACCAAGAGGCTTGGGGAGAAGCATTCGCAGCTTCGCTAGACAAAAAGCGCGGAAGGAGCATCTGCTATCAGCTAGCCCAGCAGAAATTATAGGATTTGGGTGTGGGAAACAAATCGCCGATTCAATAGTTTGGTAGAAAATGGCGATCTGGTCATCGGGGTGTCGATAGTCGTGATGAGGTTGGTTGGTTTCGTTAGACATTCATGGGCATGGCATGGCTGTTGAGATATCAGGGTGTTCTCTGTGGATTTTCCTTCAATCAGGGGACTGGTAGTCTGCCCGTGGGCCACCTGTCATATCATATTTGTAGTAGATATAAAACGATTGATGATGGCATAAACTAACAATATTATGTAGTGCCGTTATGATACTACAGTGTATCGCCATATGGAATGCTTGCGGACGGCCAGAATAGGCTGGAAACTCTATCGGGTGTGATTAAGTCGGGGGGCGGGTATCAATAGCCAATCAAGGCCACTCCCTTATAATTCCGCCAACTATGTTACTTACATGGGCCACTAGACTGGTGCCATCTCAGAAATATTGTGCTGAGAAATAGCTTAGCTAGAAGGGGCGGGTCCCGTGCTGATCTGCATCATATTTCTTTTTTCGTTTTAACTCTTTCTACACATGTTTTAATGATATAACTCTCAACGAAAAACCCAACATTCAGGCATATTTGTAACGTATATGTGCCCATCCCTGCCTGATTAATAGTAGTGGCACAGTTTTATTCTACGGATGTTCTTGCTCCCTCTTTTCGGCGGCTTCTCAAGTGACGAGTAATATAATTACTAGGCTAGTGCTTCCAGCTTCAAGTGCTTGATCATTCCACTGGGCTTGATAGAATGATCTTTTATACAGTAC
This sequence comes from Pseudotulostoma volvatum, assembly GCA_019804575.2. Lineage (NCBI taxonomy): Eukaryota > Fungi > Ascomycota > Eurotiomycetes > Eurotiales > Elaphomycetaceae > Pseudotulostoma > Pseudotulostoma volvatum. The sequence goes on from JAHQZX020000582.1 coordinate 7,419, forward strand.
TACGCGCATACATAATGTTTTTGAATAAATGTTCGAATTAATCGGCTCAGTGGCCGGATCGTGTATGGCTATAGCCCCCATATTCACAATCAGCCGTAAGGAAGTGATGTTGACATCTTTGGGTGCATACTGGCCCTGCTACCTATTAATCATGCTCCCATCTGAATTCTGTTATTTCATATCCTAAGGGAAATACTACTATCATATGCAACACTCTACCAAAAAAACTGTACAAGCACCAGGCCCCACTACTGTAATATCGTTGACCGTAAATATGCTAAGATCATTCCTCGCCCCCAGTTACTAGAGGGACTTAGCACAATTACTACGTAGGTGGCGTCAGCCGGTCGATCGTTTCCATGTATGTAGAGAAGACCACAGTTTTAGCACTAGTAATCATTGACAGTGATTGGCTCTAGTTACATGTAGTTATAAGGTTATTACAGTAATTGTCAAGCGAGGCTTAATCAGTCCATAGCGGATGTATGTCTGAGCCCCTGAGATCACATGACCAAGAAGTCCCATCTCCAGCCAGAGAATGTTGCGATTAATGTAGACTCGACAAGAGCTATGCTACCAGCTAATATAATCATAGGCAAGGGAGTGTAGCTCATTGTACCACATAGTATTGTATTTTCCCGTGGAGCCTAGATGCCAATGTTTGTAGTATCGACTAGGCACAGTGCTTTGGTGAATACTTAGATTAGTAGGCTTCATACATAGGGCTTTTGGGCCATAAACGCCCTCCTTGATGTATTACCTCTTCCTCTTAGCTACCTCTGCAGGCTACCTTCCCGTCTATATTTCCTCTCTCCAGGACCCCTAGACCCCACTTATCGTTCCTCCTAGCCCTATTTACCCGCTCTCGATCCCTCCGAGGGCACCCTACTGTCGTATTTGCTAGAAGCCGTAGGATGGCCCCCGAAGCTTTGGGGTTTCCAAATAGCCGGGCCCCCGGGCTCTCTTCTGTTCTCGATGGCTCCGTGATGCCGGCCTTTCTAAGGTCCCGATATAGGACTTCCCGCTGCATGACCCACCTTGAGCTAGTAGTATCGCCCTACCAACTTTTTTAGGGAGCAGGTTCGAACTAACTAACTATAACTGGACAAACATGAACTAGTAGTGGTATAAGAATGGAAGTTGTGATGACTCAATATAGGTTAGCAACGATAGCTGGCTATCGACTTTCTTCCTCTTTCATTTGCTTCTGTCTCTTCGTTATGATTTTTCCGATTGATAGTTTCAATAGAATAATTTCCGCTAATGAGCCGATGACAGGGGTTTTATTAGCAAGCTGAGTTACGTCAATCATTATTTGGGGTCTTGTTATCTCAAGTGTACAACATCGTGTACTTGTGCTTATCGCATTGTAATTTGTATCGATGATTCTGTGTCCTGTTATTGTACATACACAGTCCAATAGCTAGCTATCCTTCGGGCAGTTAATAATAAATAAGCCATTTTCCGAGTTCCGCTGCAATAATATATGTTCTTTTGATGCAGAATTATTAGTACCTATGGGGATGTGTCACGTAATACCAATGTTACTGGTAGGCTCTATTTATGTTCAGCCAAACAAACGCTTTTTCACTCATGCAGCTAATGATGACCTTATTTGCCTCTTGTTAAGAATGTATCTATAATGTTTGGGTTCTCTAAGACCGGAAGCTTGTCTTCTTTCAACCACCTAGTCAACAATCAAGTACCACTCCACAGTATCACTATAAAACGAAATGAGAAGTCATAAATGGTTAGGTTCGGACAATGCAATTACTGACTGGAGCATAGAATATTACACAAGCGGCCCAAGAAAGGGTTGTGGAAGATCATTATTGCTACAGCTATTTCCTCTATGGAATATCAACGACATATGTAATGGGAGTGATGGGATACTTGAAAGCTTAAAAGAGAGCAGCATGATGCAGGTGCTCATATCCTACTAGCCTTGTGCCCTGTACGGTCGTGACCATTACCAGCTATATAGAACGCTCCCTAAGCATCTGGGTCCTTTTATGGCGGCTTTAGCTTCTATCTCATTATAGTAGCCTGCTGATAGTTGAAAATAGGGTTCTATTTTTAACATAATAATAGATAGATCCTTGAATTATCCATCATACTACTACAACTCTCCCCGAGGATCCTCACCAAAATGGCCTTTCTCTCTAAGCCTTGGTGGATGTCTGCCATAAGCTGCAGCTTGAAACAGTATAAGTAGTGTTACCGGTATAGTCATCGGAGTCATGCATGAGCCTCGAGCTTACTTTCAGACCTTACGTAGGTACTATTGATGCATAAGGTTAATTAGCAATCTCCAGGTACTAGCAACCAACTAACAGACTGAAACAAAGTCTTCAGCCTCATATCATTTAGTTGGATAAGGTCTGACTCCTTGGGCACAGAGCTGCGGATGGCGGAGGCGACTTGAAGTGTATTGGATATCGATCTTGAAGCCATGGCCATTCTCGTCTCTCGTTTCAAGTGATCTTTTACCTATGTCTAAACAAGCAACTAGGTTCGAATCCTATCTTTAGAAGACCCGGAAGACTTGCCTAAAAGGCTTTGATGTAGGTAAAGATCGAATGACATAATAAAGGAAGGGTTGTTTTGGATCTCGATGCTTATCCCACTT
>JAHQZX020000583.1:0-10047 GCA_019804575.2 Pseudotulostoma volvatum
TGCGATTTTTGAATATATCTTTCTGTAACTTTATTCTTAAACCAATTATCTATAGAGTTACAGTCTCTGATTTTGTTCTTCATGTGGTGGTGTGGCGTTGCGTAGCTTTGAAAATGGTGGCATTTTTGGTTGTACTTTTGTACACCATATTAGTATCATACACTAAAAATAACATCATAATAATACATATAAGAATCCTTATTGAATGTATCTCTCTAGTATCTTCTTCTGCCGGTTTGTCGAGCAACATCCGCAAATGCATCCATATCCTTGCCATATAGAACCATACAATTAATAAGTTTAATCACTGACTGAGGGCCTACATCGATTTCCTCCCCCGGCAATGTCAAAATCTCAGGTATGTTAAGTCAATGGTTTCCTACACTGTATGATGACAGGATCCAAAACCATTCATTCGTCCAATTAATCTCTCAGTCGACAGAACCTCCGGCCACAGACTCTTCATGCGCGCCTCACCCACTTGATTAAGCATTGGCCCGCTGACGCTGTCCGTCCTGCTTCTGTCTCCATCCAAACCTATCTTCAAGCGCGTCTCCCGGGCTCCCCACAAGGGAAATCCCCCCTCTCTGAATCATCTATCAATGCACTCTACGGCCTTCTTGAGGACCGTTACAGTCGGCGGTATCCGTTAGCCCCAAAGTTACGGCGTCCGGCAAGCGATCCAGATCACTATGATAAAGTGATCAGTGAGTTTGAGGAGGCTCCACATCGGAATTGGCTTGGTAGACTGAAAAAGAGACTGAAAGGATTCCTAAGATTCCAGTAGAAGAGACAGGTTCCTTGTTTCTTTCCTTTCTCTCGCTTCTGCCGTTCTTGAAGGGAGAGTGTGGTGATTGGGGGTGAGCCAAGCTCATATATCGGGTTCCCCCAAGGCAAACTATGGAAAAAGAGCTCTACAATAGTGGGATCAGGCGTTTTTGTTTAGCTACTTGCATACGGGATAGGATCCAGGTCGATATAATGGCCAAATGGGCATACTTCTACTCTACTTCCCACATATGGCTTTGTTCCAGGTTTATAATACACCATGATGGAATTGCTGGTACATAACTGCAGCACTTCTTAATGCATTGTAGGTGGCCTATGGGCCTTGTATATAGACCGAGAATGTAGGATAATGCTAGGATGGTAGAGATCTTTATCATGTATGTCTATCATACGCCGAGAGACGGATACATCATTCTAAGAGACTTCAGGTACTCCACTATAAATGGTAGGATGGGGGCGAAATATGTATATACACAAGCGGTAGGGCATACTATCATTGTATAAGAGATTCCACATACTCACCTGACACCAGAGCCTCATTTACCCTCACAGCATGGGCTTCAAATCATCTGCTACGCGGAATGGCGCGCCCGTCTTGGCTTTCACCTCGTCGACCGCGACGCCATCGGCAATTTCGATCAGAATGAGCCCATCGGTGAAGTCGACATCGAAGACACACAGCTCCGTGATGATGCGACTGACACAGGCCTTGCCTGTAAGCGGGAATTCGCATTGCTGGAGGATCTTCGGGTTGCCTTTCTTGTCCGTATGTTCCATCGTCACGACCACCTTGGTTGCCGCCGGATTCGACACAAGGTCCATAGCACCGCCGAAGCCCTTGATTTTGCCCGGGAGCATCCCTACATGCATTCATTCGTTTTTCTCTCTAAGCGTATCAGGGAACACCGCTGAATCGCGAACCACTTACAGTTGGCAAGATCACCCTTTGCGCTAACCTGCATTGCCCCCAGCATGGTCAGATTGATACGTCCAGAACGAATCATGCCGAATGACTCATCGCTGCCGAAACAAGCAGCCCCCGGAAGTAAAGTGACGGTCTCTTTACCAGCATTGATCAGATCCGGGTCTTCCTCGCCTTTCTTCGGATAAGGCCCCAGACCAAGGATTCCGTTCTCCGACTGCAGCATCACCTGGATGGACGGATCAACGAAAGTGGGCGCTAGCATAGGTATGCCAATCCCTAAATTTGCGTACATGCCATTCTTGAACTCTTTGGCGGCACGACGAACGATCCGCTCACGTTTGCTCGCGGTATCGCCCTTACCTAAAGCAGAGAGGTCGACACTTTCGTCCTCCTTTGCGAAGGTGAATTTCTCGATGTTCTTCTTTTCCGTGCTCTGGATCACGCGCTTGACGTAGATGCCGGGCAGATGTACGGCAGCGGGTTCGATCTCGCCCACCCCGACGATATGCTCGGCCTCAACGATCGTCATCTTCGCATTCCGGCCCATGGCCCCGTTGAAGTTGGCCGCAGCATAGCGAAATTGGCAGTTGCCCAACTTGTCAGCTTTCCAGGCCTTGACAAAGGCATAGTCGCCTTTGATCGCTTCTTCCATCACATAACTCTTACCATCAAAGACTTTCACATCACGAGGGTTGGCATACTTCGCTACTGTTCCATCGTTATTGTGCCTCAGAGGTAATTCTCCCGTCTGAACGACAGTTCCAAACGCGGCCGGGGTATAAAAGGCGGGGATTCCAGCTCCCCCGGCACGGCATCTCTCAGCCAACGTCCCTTGAGGAGTTAATTCCAGTTCGATGTCACCGCTTAAATACATGCGCTCAAACGTCTTGTTTTCGCCCACGTAGCTAGCGATCATCTTTTTGATTTGTTTGCTGGCGAGAAGGAGACCTAGTCCGGAGCCATCCACACCAGCATTATTACTGACAGCTGTTAGCCCTCCGACGGAAGGGTTTGCTCGAACAGCGTTGATCAAAGTATCCGGCACCCCACAAAGTCCAAAGCCACCAGCCAGGAGAGTGGAATTCGACTTCATATCCTTGATAGCCTCTACAGCGGAGGGAAATATCTTGTTGATCTCATTTCGCCGGGCCGTATAGGAAAAATTCCGAGCGAAGACTCCCTGGTTGTCATTGTTTTGTTAGAAATGGTTAACGATGACCGAATTTCAGTGAAGAGAGTATCTACCTTCGCCTGGCCCAAATGAGTCTGCTTTGCAAGTCGAAGTTGGGACATCATTTTCGGCGCCATCTGAAGGGCTTTCCGTACTTTAAGCCTATTTTTCCTTTCACTTCGAGGGCATCATTCTCTAGTAGAACTCTCGATGCCTGATAACAGCCTCTAAAAATAGCGAATGGGCAGTACTGTGATAGTAGAAAATGCTTTAGGATCTAACGGTGCTCTACCACAAGCATTCAACCGATTTTATCATAGAATGTTAAGGTCAATCATCAGAATCGGTCTTGATAGAACGAGAACAACTCTCAGTCGAGTTAGCATGTACTATGCTGAACTTCTTTAGCCCGGGCCTACTTGAATCGCTCATCACCTACATTCATATGAGGATGGCACGGCAGTCAGGATGAAGACAAGTTGAGCCACCGGAACCCAACAGAGAAGGAGTCCTTGACAGTTGACTCGAGAAAGGCTTGTTTGCTGTACTTTCCGGCTGATATTCGATATGGTCCGAAACTTCATGAGGGCTGTTGATGAAATCAATAAATGATAAGTTTGGAGAGGATGCATATTCTACTGCCAATCCTGAGACCGGCAACGCCGGCAAGGAACAGCGCTTATCCACGGCGCCGCCGAAGGCTACTACATAATAACAAATAGACTATAAAATTCAAATATAAAATCAAATAACATGATCTGTAGATGCACCTAATGTATCGATATCCACACCATTCATTACCTACCTATGTAGGAGGTAAGCATCGCTGTGGGGCACTATATATCACATTTGAATTTCCTGGAAATGGCCACCTAGGTAATCATGGATGGCTGGCTAGGTCGCTAACCGTAAATATATACATGAAAATGTTCCTATGTATGATACCCAGCTTCAAAGTCCACTACTCTTTGGCTTTCGTGGCTAATAACCGTTTCATCTTGAACAGTTGGACTTTCTTTGTATATAAGTGAGTGGTCCTCCTGCAGTAGCCGAAAAATAACTAAGCGGAGAGAAAATGAGGTGAGAATGGTGGCGGAACGCTAAAGCCCCGAGACTAAACTTATCTCGGTTAGCAGTTTAGATGGGCTACGCGTGCTAGCGCAAACACTGACTAACTATGACAATTATAGTTAAGTTAAGCTCCACCTCACTCCAAGTGGAGCAAACTACTAGTAATAGTTTTGCCGAATAGTTATCAAACGAGTGGAGCAGTGTGCAAAGCTATATCAAGGGCTTGTTGCCTCAGGCCGTAAGTCTGCATACCTAAGAGAGGGCAGATTAATGACCTAGAGGTTGGTGACACCGTCACACCACTACAGTGCTAGCATCAATTTAGCTTGCCAAGACACGTGAACCAATGAGTAGTCACACTCGTGGGGCATTATCGATGTTGAGAAATAGGGGTTACCGGAGCGGAGCGGAATAACTACCACCCGGTGCAGAGTTTTCATCTCTATCTATTCCTGGTAGACAGTGTGCTACCGCTCGGGAAGAGTGTGGAGTCTGTATCCTCTGTCCGCACGGGCATCGAAGGCTGGAACCACAGCGGAGGACTTGCTGCAACAAAAAGAAAGGATTTCCAACGCTCCGGGAGGCGGGGCAGTCGAGAAGGATGAAGACTGGGTGGTGGTGAAAATACACGACCTCAACACTCGGATGTCTATATTGGGTGGGGAGAACAACAGCCTGACCTTCAGAGACGTAACACTTGAAGGGGATGTGTTCTCAGAAGTCACTGAAGCGTTCAGTATGACACCAGAATCTGGGTTCTGGATCAAGAAGCAGGAAGGCTGCCATATAGCGTCTGTACAGCTGGCGTTCAAAGGAGGAAACATGAAGCGCACCCCCAAGTGGGTAGGTGTCTTAGGCTCCCGGCTGAAGGTCGAATACCCGATCGCCAGGGTGCGGCCTCCTCAGTGCCATGGGGAAATGTAAATAGTTTATTTCTCGTTCCTCATGTGACGTTTTGTTAAATAAGTCAATATCATGGTCATTTCGCTTCTCATAGAACCTGATCGTAACACTCCACTGCTCAACGTCCTTCGGGCACTTCGGAATAGGCCACTCAGGAATCTCTTGTAGCTTCTTGTGTTGCATTCTCTTCGTCATTCCCGAAATGATTTCTCCCAATAGTTCGATCTCTTGTTGGTGGAATTGACACTTAGTAATCTTGAGCGCGATTTTCTCATCGCTATTGAAGTCTCTTCAAGACTTGTCTAACATGGTTCACATGTTCAAGCGTTTTCGAAAAAATCATAATGTCATCGAAATATACGGCAACAAACATTTCAACCAATCCTCCCAGGATATGCATCATAAACCTTGCAAACTCTGCAGGTGCGTTGGCCAATCCAAAACACATGACCGTCCATTCATACAGTCTGATTGGGGTAATGAAGGCAGTATGCTTCTCATCCCCTTGTTGAATTCTCAGTCGGTGATACCCGTCTCGAATATCCGGTTTGGTGTAGAACCTCGCTCCTTGTATCTGATTTTTGACTTGATCTTGCACATTCGTCGGCTTTCATCTTCTTTGGGAATAAAAAGAATTGGAACTGCTGAGTCCGATCGGGATTCTCGTACTCGTCCTAACCTTTTCCATTCGATTACCTGACAAATTACCTCAAGGCTGTCTTTTCTAGACACCGGTCGTTGTTTTTGTCGTGGAAGTTTTGATCCTGGTCTCAAGTTGATAGCTAAATCGTAGGGTCCATGTTTCGCCAATCGATATTGCTTCGGTGCAAAAATCTCCATAACTTCGTGATACTCCGATGGCATTCTCTTCTTTGTCTCAGCTAAATCCATTTTATAGTTCAGATTAGGGACACACGTTCAGATCTTTGTCATAATCTGCCTGGTTTTTGGCTAGTCAAATTAACCTAGGACCTCGCTCCTGTTCAGGTGCAAAATGGTGGTGGGCCGTGAACAGATCATATATGATAGTACACTTGAAAAGTTTTCCATCGGGTGTATCAATAACGCCACTGAGATGAACTGGATGGCTCTAAGGCCATTTCGTATGATACCAAGTCCGAAACACTCTTTCAGCTTCGGTTTAGATAATCCTCAAGATTTCAAGTTGTTCATTCATTCACTGAATCGAATATTTTCAAGGCCTAATTGATAATACTTGGCAGACATTGCTCATTTAAGAACCAGATCTTGATATAATTCGTCTATTGCCCTAAAAAAAAGATACAAAAAGAAGAGAAAAGTGTCCATTCTCGTGACAAATTTTCTTGTTCAGATTTCTCCTATCATAAGCATTGAACCTCCTGCTATTCCCTGATCGTCAGCCGGACTCCTTGGCTTCCCTTGGCCGGACAGGGCACGAGGACATCATGAACAGCAACCACATCGCGCTCTCGCCGGGTATCATACAGGGCCAACGTCGGCCCCTGTTGCTTCCCGGTGCCATCGTGCAGATCATATTTACGGAAGATGCCTGCCAGAAGGACATAGAGCTCTGAATAGGCCAAGTGGAATCTACGGAAAATAATTAGACAGCGGCACTGGAGGAAGAGAAAGGAGGACTGAGCCATGTATCCTTACTCACCCTAGACAGATTCTGGAACCTTTGGAGAAAGTCATTAGGTACCGATCAAGACGAGGATTCTCAAGCCATCGCTCTGGCTCAAATTTGGTTGGCTCGGGGAATATAGAGCTGTTCATGTGAATTGGTAGTGCCGTCATGGTCGTCGGCGTTCCCAGGGGAATTACCCACTCTTTCCCAGAGGTATTATCGCGGTAGACCATAATATCATCTGGGGCAACTCGGGTCATTCGAACTAGACCTGCTGGATGGAGACGGAGGCCCTCTTGAATAACGGCATTGAGATACGGCAATTTCTCAACGATGGCTAACGGGGGGGCGGTGTCCGAACTAGGCAGCGCAACAGCCAATTCCGCCTTAAGCTTCTCTAGCTTGTCAGGGTTGGCGAGAAGCTCATACGTGATGGCAGATAGTGTATATGCTGTTCAATCAGGTCATCAGTATAGCCGCTTCCTTTCTCACTACTAAGTCAATATATACAACGACCCACCGGCGGTATCTTGTCCAGCGAAAATAATGAGCTGAGCTTCCTGTCGCAGTCGCTGTGGGGCCTTCTCTGACGGTGGAAGGTCGCTGTTTAACAGGCCATGAAAGATGGTGACATCCTTAGTTTTGGGTTCTGTATTACTTCGAATTTCTTCAATCTGGCGAGCCCATTGCTGGGAATAATTAACATGGAAAATGGTAGAGAGACTTGTTGTTCATTAATGGTAGGAGGGGATTTCCGGAATGAAGGCCACTTACTCGATGCATTTCCCATAGGGGTTTCAACCCTGGATATATAATCCCTATCACAGACGGAGGGATCAGGATCATCAACGGCCCCAACCATGGAATATACGTTAAGGGCCAGGCCATAGAGAAGTTGGCATCCACTGCCTCAAAAAAGCTGATATTGTAGTCTTCTCGTTTGAGGTAGTTTGTCGACGTTCCGAACGAGTACGCCGTGATTATATCGCTAGCAGCAGCCCTGTACACAGTGCCCATCACCATGACACCACCCTCCTTGCCGACGGCCTTCATGCGTTTTAGCAAATCGGCCAGCGTTTCCTGAATCATTGGTTCGAGGCGTCGAATGGAAGCTTTAGAGAAATATGAGCTCAAGGCCGCCCGTCGCTTCCGGTGCAAATCATGGGAGATGGTGGCAACGATGGAATCGGGGACTACCTAATCATCAGCCACAGTTCCAGTTCGAAGCAGATGGCCTATATACGTAGAGTGGATCGTCCAGTCCACTTGTACTTGTCGCGGCGTTGAGAATTTGTGAATAGCACATCGATGAAGGCCGGATCGTTGATGTGCACTTCATGTGGATTAATACGCACAATAGGACCTGGTCAATTAAGTCAATGGAATTGCCACTGCGTACCTGGATAACTGACCATATTTCTGATGTAATTGATCCAACTTTTTAAAGAACTGGCCATAAAGGTAAATATCATAATAGGCTTGGTACCAGGTGGTTAAAGCTAACAGAATATGTCAGTGGAAGGAAGGACAACCCAACTTGCGTGATCATTTACCTGCGAGCCTGGGACCAGGGAACTTTGCTAATGGACTCAGATAGACTGAAAAGCGCTCGTCAGAGCCCTAAATCGAATGATAGCAAAAGATGCTTACCCCGATAGATGCCCAAAATGGTGAGATAGAACATATATACCAGAGCGAGCAGGGGAATGTTTAGCCATTCTAGCATTAAGATGTGACCCATGTTGATCGATAAAACAGATGTGAACGTTAATGATTTTTCAGGTGAAGGACATGAGACTGAGGGACAGATTCTGTGAGGCCTCAAGGAACCCCCGATAGATAGAATAACATCGTCTTATAAATGTGCCGAAGCATAGGTATGAATAACGAGGGGCTCAGAGAGGTGACCATCTCGATGAGATATAATAATACGACCTATGTATGACGGCGAGTCCGACTCCCGTCCATTAGTATGGTACATAGTGCTAAATGCGCCACACTTTTCGATCGTTTGGGGTGATATATATAAGTTACTCAGTCCTGTCGTTTAATTTGTGACAACTTGGTGCATAACAACTTTGCTGAAAATGGCTGCCAATAAACACCCAATAGTAGCATTAATATTCAACGTTGAAGTCCTTCAAGATAGGTTATGCAAATTTAAAGCCTTAATACATGCCTACCAATTCACTGAATGACCCTGATGAGGAAAATCGAGAGATTGGGGGATGAAGGTGGGATAAGGCTGTCATGCGTGGTCTGCTTTAGAATAAAGCAACAGAGGCAGTAGTAGTCTATACAATGGCACATCCATGTTCACAGTTTGTAAAGTACCTGTGGATAGAGACTAATTAATGGCTTCCGCATCATATAGTGTATATATGTAGCATTAAATGTCTTATAGCATACTCAAATAGCGACAGTACTACAGTATTCCTACGGCCTTACAGGACACTGATTCCATCGAGAGGACACTGATCCAAGCTATGATAGGCTGCAGCCACCTGACAAGAATCCTACAACGGCCCGGTTAGACCGCTAACTTGGAATACTTACGTGGTAATGGTGGCGGACGGGATCCCATCACGCTAAGATCTAGCTACTGAGACTAGTACATAAACAGCTAGCTTCCCTTCTCAATGTTTGCCCCGTCATTATTAGCTAAAGATTCGAATATCTCATTTCAAGCGAATATCAACTTAATCCCTGCCCTTTTTGTCATACCTTTCTTGAAGAAGGAATTCTTTTTTTTTCGTTTCTAAATCATGGTGTATAGTTTTTCTTTAGGAAAGAAATAATTTAATATGTAGTAAGTCCGCTTTGCACTCCCGTATAGTTTACTCTCTAAGGGTACAACTCACCAAGCTTAAATTCCATTATTGAAAGTCGGTCGGGGCCGCAATGACGCAAGTACTTCTAAGATCATGCATTAACTACCATAGCAGATCGATCTTGATAAAAACACTAGATCGCACGTCCTCGATTTGCGGAATTAAGCATCGCATCCAATCTTAATTAAAAGAGCTTTAAACCACACCCAGCATGAGCCCTATAGGTGGGTGATGAAATTAGTAATGAGCTAGCCACTCTGTGCAGGGAGAAGTCGCTAACATTCAATTTTATGTAGCAGATTTTGAAGTGATCATATTTCATTACCGCACAAGTTATATGGTAATAATTACTAATTAACCTGGACATTTATGTTATGAGGTTCTACCTGCTATACCTATACTCACTATATCTTGAACAGCGGCCTTATTTCTCACTATCGCCCGGCTTGCCTTTGCCTAGTTGTGCGTTGTGTAAGTTGTTCCTTGAAGTGGTCGGGTTTTCTGGGAGGAGAATGACATGGAGCCGGGCCATTCGGCGATGCCGGCCGCGGACATATGGCTAGGATATCTCCTCTACATGATTCTAAGGCTACATATAGGATGTACAGAGTACAAACTACTACATATATAATGCCAAAAATTACTACCAGTGATTTGGACTTGATTCTTACTATGGTGGCGGACACTCAAAAACGGAAGGAGGGAACATTCATTTTTGATTAGTGATCCATATCATACACAGTAATTA
>JAHQZX020000584.1:0-10030 GCA_019804575.2 Pseudotulostoma volvatum
ACTCAGACGGCTCGAGAAACAAAGCAGGAAGCACAGGCGCCGGGTGGGCGGTGTATCAGGGCGATACGCTGCTGTCTAAGAACTGCGGTTAGTGGGTCGAGGTCGTGGATGCAGAAGCGGAGGCGGCCCTGGAGGCCGTTAAAGCAGCAGTGAACTACACGCCCCAAGGTAGCACAAACCTGTGGTTATGCCTCGACAATAGGAGCGTGGTCGACAGAATCTACTCCAAGGAAAGTACGGTCGGCTCGTCACAGCTGACGATCGACAAAATCCGAAAGCTACTCTGCAGCTGGCGCCATGGCGTAGACCGAGCCGTATGGGTCCCGGGACATACGTCCGTGCTAGGGAATGAGAGGGCAGACCTGCTAGCGAAGGAGGGGTCTGGTCTAGCGCGAGAGCGCGAGGAGTGCTGGATGACTCCGGCTAGGGTAAGAAGGTGGAGGAAGGAGTGGCTTAGCCTGAGGTTTGCATCATGGTGGAGGCAAAAGGCTAGGCCCCCAACGCCTTAAAGGACAGATGAAAGCCCCAAAGCCATGGAAGAACAGCGCTTATAAAGGGCAGTAGGACGAGTGTAGGGCGAGTCCTCGCTGCTAGATCCGCAGATGGCGATTTCGCCGATTACCATGAGCGGTTGGTCCTGACGAAGCGGAGCTCACCTGCAACTGTGGCAGGAGAAAGCCCCCCTGCCACAGCTGGACATGTGCCAAGAGGGGTTTCCGACTGAGCGAGAGCTTTGTTATGAAGCTCCTCTCCACGCATGAGGGCATGATTTCCCGCTTTCTAGCATGCATATAGTTCCTTCCCAGAGGATATTACAACAATCAAGCTTCTTTCTCACCAACCTGACTACACCTACGGTCTGTCCACCCGCTGCCAGTGTACGTCGTAAAGACGATCAACAGCAACCTCCCGCTTGGAAAAGAAGTTGAAACAGTCTTCTTCGTTCGAACTGGGATCGCAGTCACTCGAAAGTTGGGACTACGGCAGAAGATTTGTTGTCCGACAAGGAGAAAATTTCCCAAGCCCTAGGGAATGGACGAATTGAGGGCGATGAGAAATGGGTGGTGGTTAAGGTGCATGACCTCCCAACAAGAATGACAAGCTGAATGGGATAAACAGCTTGTACGCCAGGGATGTCTCGATCGAAGGAGACGTCCTCCCAGAAGTTACCGAAGCTTTCGGTGTAGCCCCAGAGACTATACGCTGGGTCAGAAAGCAGGAGGGATATGCAACAGCCTTGGTTCGCTTAGCTTTTCGGGCTGGGGGATTGAAGGTGTCCGTATGTCTATGGAAATCATGTAAACAAATGCATTTCTATTCTTATTCCTTATCTGCTCTAAAAGGGGACTATCACTAAGGACATGAAGGCTCTATTTATGTCCTTCGAACCGGTTCTCATATCTTCAGTAGTCGGGGAGTCCCCATCACTGTAGTATCAGAATTCGGTACTTTATTATACAACTGTTGGGCTCTCCCAACAGTCCAACTACCGGTATATTCCAACAGAAGGATACCCCTAAGACTGTAGTAGTCATGGGGGCCCAGCTGAGGGTAGAGTATCCTACTTCTAGGGGTGTGAGACCTCTTTAGTGCAAAAGGTGCTGGGGAATCCATAGAACGCAAGGGTGTAAGGACAAGCCAAGGTGTAGGCTGTGTGATGACCCAGGTCATCGGACAGCTGAGCGTCTACTGGAATGCTGCATCAAGTGTGTGTAAACTGGGACGGCGGGCACGCAGCAGACAGTCCATCATGTCCCAAAACAGCGCCGGTCTCCCGGAAGCCCCTGAGGCGCGAAAGCCAGCATACGCCGGGGACGTTTGCATATCTAGATTGTCTTTTGTTTTATTTTTTTCTTTTGTCCTCCTTTTCTCATTTGTCTACTGCGACTGTGACACAGGCTACAGAGCACCTAGGTGATCTCTGGGAGGTATTCACCTCTGGCGCCAAACAGTGTCTTATGTCCTATGTAGTCTTTCGGCCACTTAAAGACGTTAAATAATACAACAACAAAATTACGGCTAAGACACAAGAATGCGGCGACCCTCCTGGGTCATCTGTATAATACTACTTTTTTCGGAGAAGTAGAAAACCGTGCCTAGGATCTAGACAGCCCTCATTGTGAGTAACCAAGAGCTGTTGTTCCTAGTCATTGTTTATCTCTATCCGGAGAAGGTTGTCTATTATACCGGAAGGGATACGCGGAGTATTTGGGCATGCTAGGTCTTCGCAGAAGATACGACCTAGTCACACACCCAGTTCCGCAGATTTTGACAATTATCAAGTCAGATGAAGCGAAGCCTGGAGAAACGTCCTATGGCATGGACGTCTCGTCTGCTGGTTGAATCGTTAAAACCAGACTTCGATCGGGGTGGTCCCGGCTCAGTCAGACGGATTTGCGGCAGCTAACATTCACGCCTCATTACATCCAAGTGTCGTGCATGGTGGGGTATGGCGGACGTCATCGAGCGTCCCTGGGTATACAAGGCCACAGGCCGTAGGGGGCGCCTTGAATGTCCCCCGTTATACTACGCCTACCACGCGACTTAAACTCGAGTACCCTCGAGGCTTGGATGGGATAGAAAGTTAGGTGACGCGCCCGGACCACCCATTGTCATTTGTCTCGGTGATCGGGATTTTCCGAATCCAAGTTCACATTGCAGACTCTTGACGGTGGGTGGGTCGGATGCCTCCTCTTTCCTCTCACCACCGTCCTATGCAGCCTTTCGGCCGCTTAAAGACATGAAATAATACAACAACGACACTACTTGGCGCACGTCCTAGAACCTCCAAACAGCATGTGTTAGCACTTAATTTCTCCCCTATTCGCACTTATCCTGGCGGCTGCTACGACTAGAGCTGCCAAGATAAAGCACAGAAGGAAGGCCGAGGTCTCGGCACACGCTGTGTGCGACGTGTCGCAGCGCGTCCAAACGACAACTCTACCCACGACCTCTGAGTGACATGATGGTAGACGAGGCATGCGAAACGACACCTGGGGCCGACTCCATTAACACGCTCCTCAAGACAACATGGAGGCAAGAGCCTCGTGAGAGAAAGGCTCTCTTGGTGGAAATTTGCGGGTTTGATAGACTTATCGACCAAATGCTCGACAAATCCGGGACAGACCAGGTGGTGCCCCGGCCGGCCCACGACCTAATGGAGTGCATGATGGCATCTCGGCCCTACGGTTCGTACCTCGTCGTAACTTACCTTCGGATTCTAGTATAGACCGCGCTATAGCTAGTATCTTCAATGCAATACTTATGTTTCAGGATTGGGTCGTTACACCTGAGACAGGCCTCCTTTCAAACTGGGATTGCACTGGTCACTCCGAAAGCCGGGACTACGGCGGAAGATTTGTTGTCCGACAAGAAATTTTCCCAAACCCTTGGAACGGATGAGTTGAGGGTATGAGAAATGGGTGGTGCACGACCTCCCAACGAGAATGACAATGTTGAATGGGATCAATTTATACGCTAGAAATGTCTCGATTGAAGGAGACGTCCTCCTAGGAGTAACCGAAGCTTTCGGTGTAGCCCCGGAGACTATACGCTGGGTCAGAAAGCGGGAGGGATATGCGACAGCCTCTGTTGGTTTGGCTTTTCGGGCTGGGGGCTTGAAGGATACCCCCAAGGCTGTGGTAGTCATGGGGGCCCGTCTGATGGTAGAGTATCCTACCTCTGAGAGTGTGAGACCACCTCAGTTCAAAAGGCGCTGGGGAATTCATAGAACACAAGGGTGTAAAGACACGCCAAGGTTCAGGCTTTGTGGTGACCCGGGTCATCAGACTGCTGAGCACCCACTCGGATGCTGTATCAAGTATGTGAACTGTGACGGCGAGAATGCAGCAGACAGCTTACCATGTCCCAAGACAGCACCGGTTTCCTGGAAGCCCCCAAGGCGCGAAAGCCAGCACACGCCGGGCCGATCTTCCAAGAACTACCAATATCTCCATCTATACTGCCTGGAAAGCTCATTTCTCTTTTCCGTAACAAGCTTATTCGCTTAAGAAAATATTCTTTCAAATTTGGCTTTCGTGAAAGATTCTTTGAGAGGACTGGATGTCCGCTATGGTGGTCCCAGCATCAACTTTCCACAATTCATTTTAATAGGGTCAGCTTCAGGGCTGCCTGCAGCCAACGCCATGTTTAATAAACAACTGTTGCGCACATGTAACACTCGGATTTGATATCACTAATATCACTCAAGTTCGTCGTCGACGCCATAACGCTACGCTCTCAGTATGGAAGTTGTCCCATACCTGAAGAAAGCTGCGAAGGATGAAGCTAATCAATGGTGTATTCGGTATTGTGAAGCCCGTGTCTATCTTAATACATATTAAACACATTGATTTTTCCAATATTGAGAATGTAGAGTTTTGGATCTATCATAGGTGGGATTTTTGGCCGTCACCGAAGCTAATATGTAGGTAGTGTACGCAATAACCCGCACACATACTATATATAATACATTGATCGATTAAAAAAAAAAAAAAAAACTTTACAATCACCTAACAAGTATATATCTGTATAGCAGCGAACATGGAGAAGGATGACACCACCTCTTCCACTCTGCAATACGCTACTCTACCGTAAAGAAGCTACACCGTTCAACCTCGTCACATCAACCAACTCGCGAGCCGGATGAATATAATTTTCTTGAGCGGGACATTCCAATTTATTAACGCCGTTCAAGCTTTCGCTGATGACTGGGACTCATTTATTGAGGCTGGCCCTATAGAGACATCTACCAAGGTTGCACTAGAATGGCGTCAAAAACAACATACATTTTGGATTGTTTTATTAATCAAAAGGTCCGATTCAACGGTCATCTCACCGTCCTTAAATACCGTAGATGTACGAACAGCAGCTATCATAGCACCGGACTTCCTCTCTCATCTTTAGACTCGGTATCATGATAAATGAGAGCTTACCACGATGTCCCCTATATCAACATCGCCATCGTCCTCCTTTGGCTTGTCGTTACACCTGTTAGCTTGGAATAAAACTGGAAACCACCCCTGGACTTCAGGTTTGACCCCGCTATCTTCGACATTAAAATTACAGCAGGAGTGTCAAAGATCACTGCACGTTTACACTTGGATAGGAAAACCAGGAGTATAACGCCTGAGACGGTTGGCAAGATGTTTAAGGCTAGCCAGAAGTACACTTTGCGCCTATTTACTGACGCTCGCAGCATATCCACACGCTCGTTGACTTTTAGGTTGATAGGGTTGGTATCGTCATACGACGACGACAGAGTATCCCAGGCGGCCAGGTACGAAATAGTTACAACAGCCTTAACGTAGTCGTCTATATTATTCCACGTGGGCACATGTGAGGTGTTCAACATTGTTACCCGATTCATGACGTCGGGCATCTGAAACAGCGATTCCTCTGTCCAAGCGCTCGGCTCGATCGGCAAGTCGTCCGATGTCGCCTCAACAATACGGCTCGATAAGAACCTGCTAGAGGGGCTCTTGATAACCCCTGCCGTGATGTTGATTGTTCCGGAAAGGTAGCAATTCTCATCACTTGGATTGTGTACCAACGGGAATGTGTTGTTGATCTGGGCCATAAATGTCACATTCCCAAATGGAGTCGTGGGCAACATGGTACAATTGTTGGATTTTTGCCTGGAAAGCAGGAGCAATATTTTCTTGGTCCCAGAAAAGACGGTTGGAGGGGGGAATGAGGTATTCTCCAGGGAGTCACTGTACTTTTGGCTGTCCCATGGCTTAAAGTCATACATAATAACATTTCCTGGATTCCAGAAGCTGTCTCCAAGTGGATTAGAATTTGCCAGGCTGATGGACATGGGGTTTTTTCTGAATAGGCTCATCACATCGTTGGGCCATGGAAGTTGATCCCAAGTTAAATCGAGGATTTTGATGCGCGGTAGTACTGCACCTTCCAAGATCGAGTCGGTGGGTATCGCAGTTCCGTTGCTAGTCATCTTCTCATTGACCATATGGCGGCACCTATAACCATTTGTAGCTATATTTGCCCAAGTGTCGCTCGCCGTACCCATAGTGGCAAGGGCGAGGGTATCGTCTCGACATCGCCGATCAACATGGAGGTACCAATACCAATTGGTGTGATTGGCGGAGGCTATGGCTGACGGCAAGACACCCCCATCCTCGAAGGCTATTGTATCTTCCCAGCTCATCGCGCCATTAGCTAGTGGATTCGTAGCCATCGACAGAAATGTCGGAAGTAGCACCACCATAACGATGAGGCTCCCGGGGCCCGTAAACTTGGCGGGCAACTTCCATGATATGGTGCGGTTAAACTGCCGAAGGCTGAGGCCGGTTAGAGCCAATTGAATAGAAACGCACACCAAAGCCGAGAACCTGGACCAAGTAGAGATGACGAAGCGTACTAGCTCCAGGGCGACTGATATAATAGTCGACACGTCCTCCACGCGAAGCAATGTCTTTCCGTCAAATTTCCTGCTAGCATTGCTGGGGCTGGGATGCACAGTAATGCCGTCGCAGTGAAGGATCAAGAAAGCAATGAAGATAACTAGGGGGGTCTGTATGAGCAGTGGCCAGATTATCCGAAGGTATTGACTTGTCGGGAGCTGAGGCTGCAATTCCCTCATCTTTTTCCGCTTAAGACTGCGATTTTCAAACGCCTGCTTCCCTGCGGAAATAGTGTCGCCACTATATAAAGAGACAACGACTGATGACTTTATATAGCGCCACTAGGGCAGGCAAATGATAAAAAATTGGGATGCTGGTGGTCCCTAGGGTATAAATCGACTAGTTGTTATAGCTGGGGTACTGGTATTTATACACACGATGTATGCGTTAATACAACTGAGATAAATACGACAGGGCATGATGCCAATTTATAGGAACTTCGGAACCGAAATTTCCTCCAACTCCGAGGGCGTGGTAAAGGCAGTGACATGTCTTCACCTTCATTAATATTGTTTCAAGTGTGTTGTTGCAACTTTGGTTATTAATAAATCACGAAGAAAATCACGAAGAAATATTGAATAGAGTTATGTGGCCCGAAGCTAGCTCTGGATTTGGTATAGGCTCTGATCTGAGCTCTCCAATCAGCGTGATAGTCCTCTTATGATCTGTTTGATCTTCTCATGTTTGATGTTTGATAGACAAGAGGAAAGGCACTGGCGCGGCACACTATGGTTTAAAAGGGAATAGGGCGACAAAACCCGCCATCCTATTATACGGCCGCCTAGCACTGCCCTAGCATCGGAATGGTTTTATCTGGAGATCTGAGCCCCTGAGATAATGCTTGACTTAACTACTTAGGTATCGTCTTAGCGTCGCTAACCTGAGTTGCATTCTTACATCTCAGTTGCGTATGTCACTATTCGATATCTCATAGGCGGGGATCTATCATATTCGGGACGGGGTTTGGTTTTGAAGGCCTTTTTAGTGTACCCCCGAAGAGACTAGCAAATAAGTGCAACAACTGCGAGCTCATTTCGACGTCGATCGCTATCCACACTCCACTGCGGTTTTATTTTTGATACCTATCGTGTAATTTGAACAGTATTCAGTCATTCTGTTTAATGGCTCCTCGCGCTCACTCAATTGGATATTCGGCCGTATGCAGATTGCAAAGGATCTCTTGTCACCAATGTGTACTCAGTACTATACTGCTGATATACCAAAGTAGTTCTGAACCCAAGGGAATCTTATAACTACGGGGTGTGCCATATTGACAAGCAGCAGCTAGTGGTAGGGATCGATAACTGCTTTGGGATAGCCTTATACCCGAGTTTCTTTTAACTGTGGTTAATTGCCCGATAAAGGAAATTATCAATGGCCTGTCGTATAGGTAGATCCCTATTTTTACTGCCTGATTTCATAGAGACCTAACGTGGTGCTCCTGTTTACATACTCGTATCATATAATACTGGGTGTTCGGACTGCGGTTGTTACGTTTCCTTGGCATAATTCATTAGGCGAGGCGGTCTTGACATGCGGTTTCGAAATCGAAACCGTAAGGAATTTCTACAGAGGGCTCTGAAAAGTTACATATCATATATAGCCGTCCCGGACGGGGTGCATGCTCGATCGTAATCCAGTTAAATGTAGTAAAATGCTAGATTTCATTTCTATCTATAGCACCGGATTAGTCCGAATAAAGCTTTTGGTAAGCTGCATGTCTGAAAGCTTAAGTTTGATGAGGATGTACATGAATACTGTGATTCAGCTTGATCCCCTTTTCCCTCGCTCGTTCGTACAGTATCCCCCGGCACAGGAAGAACAGTTAAGGTGCCTTTGTGACGAAGCATGCGCATATCGGGACTTATCATACAGCAACCTTGCCGCCATAGTCATCCGTGCCCCCGCTGGGCATGTTTTTTCATTTGTACGGTAGTCCCAGCCGCTTTTACGCCCAAGAAGGTATTCGAGGCGAACATCAGCAAGAATCCTGCCAGCTATATATCTCGGCGTCCGTGTCCTGCCATCTTCGCATATACCCAATTTAATGAGGATAGATAGGGTAACTTGACCGCGCAGAGCTCCAATACTGAGGTAAGACCGTTGCGGTAGAAACATAATGCTGTCTGCGTAGAATCCCCTTGGCCAGCTCGTTACATGAGACGCGCCATAGCCCAGCAACTACTATGCGAGAAATAGCTGCATGCTTCCCAACCCCACTTAGTCCTAGGATAGGGAATTTTCCCCAGGATGAACGATAAACGACAGTGACTCGATTAGTCCATCGTCTCCCGAGACTATAAGACGGGCAGAGTAGAACTGCCTTTCCAGGCACTCTGTGCAAGGCACGGTTACTGTGGCGCCGCCGTATATAGGGATGTTAACATATAAGTATAATTGAAAATTTTTCTTGTACGTCCGGTTGGTTGTATTCTAGGAACGCTAGGCTCGCCTCTCAATAGTAAATCACGGTAGGCCGTGAATTGGTTTCCTAGCTCGAAGTGACTTGGGAAACCTATGGTAACTTTAAGCATAGTCTCATATTTCCAACGATCCTCATACAGAGGGGTTCGCACTGATCTACCCATTTTTGAGCTTTTCGTTCTTTCGAGGATGAGAGGCGATAGGAATCTCTCCAACTGCAAACCTGGAAAATACGAACATAGAGGACTCTAATAACTGCGAAACTTGAATTTTGCGTACTTAGAGCCCCCAAGCGAGTCATTTGAGTATTCAATGACTTGGAATAGAGCGCCTAGAATTGAATAGCTTTTGCGCATCTCACCCTTAACTTCTGTCTTGATTTTTTGGTGCCAAGATTCGACCGGATTCGTTGAAAGAAAAGTGATTAGTACAAACTAACAAAATAAAGGAAACTTCACCTACTTGAGTAGTGTAGCGAGCTCATATGAGGCGGCGGCCTCGGAGGTCGCCAATGAAAAGGACGAGGCCTAGAATACATCAGTAAAAAGATATGTCCAGCTCCAGTCCATCATGGTGCATCGGGAACGTCCTAGACATCAGTTGATTAGTAATGTAATGCTTAGGAATCCACTAGACCTAAAAGGGTAAAATGTGTATAGGAGCGCTACGCTCTGGCCTCCATAGTTTTCATGCTCTTCATACTCATACGTACAGTACAATGCAAAGAACTAATCCATACATTCTATTTACACTTATGTTAAACTTCAGGCATAAATAAAAATCAAGGCCTGAACTACTGAAAGCACAAAACCAATCACAGCTCTTACCTCACATTATTATTTTCATTCCATGATGTCATATGTCTTATATTTAAATTTAGAGTGCTAAGTGTAACACCTGCCAGAATGTCGCAAACTGCAAGCTTTGAATCAAAGGTGTGACACCTGCAAAAAAACGAAAGTCCACAACGGTAACTGTGGAAGTAGAAGGTAATGTGACGCTTGTGAGAAATGGAAGATAGAATGTACATTTGTACCGAAGAAAGTTGTCCAAGTTGTAACAAAAAGGTTGGAAAGTGCGAAGAATGTTGTCACGGACTACTCTTGCTGTTGTGTGTTCGGCTATGCCATCACGCTAAACCTTTTTCATAAGGGCCCGTGCACGACGCACAACTGAAATCC
>JAHQZX020000585.1:0-10020 GCA_019804575.2 Pseudotulostoma volvatum
GTGGCGTTGCGTAGCTTTGAAAATGGTGGCATTTTTGGTTGCACTTTTGTATTGGATTTGAATGTCCGCCACCATATCATAGGAAAAAGCACCCGGCATTTTTGTACCGGCTGGTGAGCTATTCGAAAAGTGGGTCCACATCCTACTTACTGTAGCGAATGACTAGTAGGTCCAGTGATATCATATCATATGAATTTCGCCCAATTTGCGGCAACTGCCAAATAGCGACTTGACATCTACTCCAATACCTCAATCCCATCTATCCCACCCGCGAGGGCCTCTGTTTAAGGAAAAATGTTCGACCTGAGGCCGTTTCACATAATCAGGTTGGTCTCCAGCCTCTCTTCCGTTTCGCATGCCATACCAAAGTGATTACCTAAACTAATTAGTATACTTGAGTTAGCTACGGCACTTTGTTAGGTGCTGAAGTTTTTCAGGTTTCTTATGCATATCAGGATTATAAAAATATAGTCAATTTCTAACCGTTGACCCAGACGTTCATTGGTGGTGTCACGGCGTACAGGGTTCTGCCTCGCCCGCAGTTCTCGACCCTTCAGAATGCTATTTTCCCGATATATTTCTCGTTGCAGGCGGCCCTTCCTCTCGTGGCTGCCCTGACTTTTCCCGGGACGACTAGAACCCGGGGCTCGGAACCTTCGGGCATCTTCGGAGTCATCGCGAAAGAAAATCAAACGAACACCTTGCTGCCACTGACAACGGTATTCGTTGCTGGGCTGATAAATCTCCTTGTCCTTCAACCAAAGGCCTCTGAGACGATAGACAAGAGGAAACTTCAAGGTTCGCCCTTTGTGTTCATTGGATACCAGATCCTTCAAAAAAAGGCAGAGTTGACTCACATGTTGGTAGAAACGATTGATGGCAAGAGAAGCTATGATCCCCCTCCTCACTCCAAGGAGATGACCGCGCTTAATAAGAAATTTAGCAGATTGCATGGGTATTCTTCATTGACTAACCTTATGGGCTTGCTGGCTACGATATACTATGGCTTCGTTCTCGGCAATAGGTTGTATTGAGGCAGGAGATATTAGCCATATTATCGATAGCAACTTCTCAAATGAAGGCAATTTGATGGCGTAAAGAGCCATGCTGTTGTCCAAGAAACAGAAATATTTAAAATTCGAACTCTTCAAGTGTGTCTTATTGCAATTCCAGTGATCCGCTCACCATACCGATACCTCTCATATTTTTCGCTCTGTGTTCTCATTTAAACAGCTTATCTCCCTTGATGCTGTGAGTATATCAGTTTCGGATCATCTTGTGTTCAAGCCTAACTCTAGCTAACACTTCCTTGTATAATTATTCATGCCAAAAAAGGGTGGTGAGAATATCTCTCTTGCACATTGCAAGAGATCCCGACAAAGACTTGGTAGAAGATACCGGTCGCGGGAAGAAGGATATAAAGAGCAAGTAGTAAGGGATTGGAGGCACCATAAACTAAGGATTAATTCATTCAGCCGCTCTATATTTGTGCATCCATCATCGAATCATTATTCTACTATAACATTTTTCACCGTCTAGCCAATTTTTTTGGACGCCCCGCCGAACCTATAATCTTGGTTATAACAATCAGTAATAATAATAATGCCGAAATGCAGTTGAGAATCCAAGTACTCCAATATGAAGAATGACCGGGCCCTTAAAAGATTCACCGAAGGTCACGGGCGCGCGAAAATCGAAGACCTCATGATTCCATAAGCTTCTCGGCCCCTTCGTAGAACGCTGGCAACAGCTTAAGTCTCTGTCGAAGGACCCATACTCGGAAGTGCCAGATGGCGTTCTTAACTTGATACGAAGCGTGCTTCCTAGTTGGTATGGAGAAGACCTGATCTAATTCTTCTAGGGTAAGAGCTGTAACGAAGAGGAGTAAGGTAAGCATTGTATAGCGGTCTCAAAGTGCAGAGATCCAATCTATCGTCAGGAGAATTCATAGGCGAGACTGGGCTTACCTTTGGTCTCAGGAACAAATAGCAACACCAGAAACCAGCCAACCACACACCACCCCGCATACCACGCAAAAGCCCCCTGGGGCTTAAAGGCTGTGAGAAGGAGCGGCCATGTGAAAGAGAGGATGAAGTTGAAGCACCACGTGGTCGCGGTCGCCCATGACATGCCTACTTCACGTACATGCAATGGGAATGCTTCAGCTGAGTACGTGAAGGGAACCGGACCTTCTCCTGGAGAATAGAAAACCTCAAAAAGGTACATGCCTGTGGTCACCATGGCGACCCGCGTTTGACTTGTGATATTCTCCGGGTCAATCCAAAAAGAGAAACCTGCCCAGAATAAAGTCACAGCCAGCCAGGGGAGCGTGAAGAGCAGCAAATTGCGTCTTCCCCATGTGTCGATAGTGAAAAATGTAGGAATCGCAAAAACCCAGTTGAGGATTCCGGTGCCCATTGATGCCAACAGGGCGGTTTGGATAGAGTAACCTGCTTTAGTGAAGATGGTGGTTGAATAGTATGCAATGACGTTTACTCCGCAGAATTGTTGCATAAACATCACAATCCAAGTTGCCAAAGCGGCACGACGGTTTCGTGGAATGGTAAAGAGCTCCAGGAACATAGAAAAGAAGTTCTTGCCCTTATTAATCTTCCACTCAATCTCGACATTGACATATGCATAATAAAGGTCCCTCGCCGCTTGCAGGTCGGTTTTGCGCAGCGTTTGAAATGGTTTGAACGCTTTCCGAACTTCGTTCCGCTGGATCAACCACCGAGGTGATTCCGGGCAGAAATATACTTGTGAGCAGACAATCAAGGGAAGCACCACTGTCGATCCTAGCATAAACCGCCAAGAGAGGTCGTCAGAGAGGCCCATGAAGGCGACACCCATAATGTTCCCCAGCATAATACCAAATGCCGTCCACATCTGTCACATCATGACTAGCGCTCCTCTAATTGGAGCTGGAGAGCATTCAGCCGCATATACCGGGACTGTAGACGACTTGGCCCCGATGCCTAAGCCCAGGACAAATCGAGCAAGGAATAATAGGTTGACCCATGAATTGGCTACCCCTTCCCAAATAGAAGCCACAGCTGCCACTGAACAAGAAATGAAAATAGTCCCGCGACGTGCGAAATATTTGTTTAACGGCTCTGTAAGCCAGCAGCCGAGAATAGCGCATGCAAGGTACGGTGCACCAACCACAAGCCCAGTAATGTAATTTTCCATGTTTCCTTGAAACCGTGTGGAGATTCCTAGTTGCTAAGTTGCAATTAGAAAGAAAGAAATCCCATCGGGTTTGTTCGAAGAACATACCTTTAGGTAGATGGCTTGAGCTCCATTATTGACCGTCTCATCCATTCCCTGAACCGCGGCTGCTAGCGAGCACATGCCTGGAAAAATATCAGTAATCTGTGTTCAAGCGAATCCACAAAACCATATCCTACACTCACCTGCGAGGAAGTAGACTTGCCATGGCTGCGACCACTTATGTGTGTGTTCTCTCTGGAGGACAGCTTTCTCCTTCTCGGATAGCTCCACAAGGTCTTGTGCGCCTTCTGGGTTCTGAGAAACAAGTGCACCCTTCTTGAAAATATCCTCATACTCCTGGAGGCCATATTCTTTACAGAACCTCGCTACATTATCCAGGAGCTGTTCGCGCGGGATATCTGTTAAAGGGTTTTCAAAGACAGCATTCAGTCGGTTTGCTGGTCGTTCGGAGATATCAAGAGGGTCGTGATTCTCGTTCTTCACGTTTTCCACTAAATGATCTCCTGGTACGGTTCCTTTGCGTTCAAAGTCGGAGCCCCCTAGAGGGTAAGTTGCGAGCGGGCTGGATGTCCTGACTCATTATGACGATGTTTGCTATCCAGCTGAGAAATGTAGCCGGGTTTATGACGCGGCACATGAAATCAAACAAGTACAAATACCGCCGTCCCTAGGAATCCAAGTGTGACGGCTATGCCTTGCCAAAATCGAGGAAGGACTCATAATATATCCTGTCTCTACTCCAATTTTATGTTATATGTACTCTCTTTTGATCAATGATGCGAATTGGGAGGGGGGTTGTTGGGTTGGGATCATGCAACATTCATAGCATGCAGAAAACAAGGGTAAGTGCCCCAAACTACTATATTACATACCACAATTACTATATGCGAATGATTGCTATTTCCGGTCCACAGCACAATAATCTCATAGGCTGCCAGTCTACCTCTAGAAAGAGGACAAAAAGAGTTCTTGGCCTATGCATGAAGGTCATAGTCGCAAGGCGTACCGTATCTTACATGACTGTGCGAATATCCTCCGGACCCCCGTAATCTTATCACCAAGAACCCATCATAGACCCTTGCCTCTAGATTATGAGCAGGGCATATTCGGTGGAGATGAGCCGCTAGCCGCAAAGCAGGCCTAGGTGAGGCTGACTAGAAATATTCCATTATAAACTGTTACATGTACATAGATACGTACATCCATCCAAAGGCTAAAGGTTAGGTAAGTAAGATAAGGTAGTTTGCGCTGGAGAGGTGAATGATGGAAGAGATTGGGCGTAGACATTTGAGCAATCATTAATGATGATTAATGTTATAACTAATCGTATCATATATAGGTGCAAGAGAAAACCAACAAGCTGACGCCTCACTGCATGGCGCACCGCAACCGCTGCATAATAATATAAGAAAATATTCAGACCCACCAGACCCATCAGACTTTCGACTAACTTTAACCAACCTAACCTTCCAGCTCTTCTATTCGACTAACTTGTTTGCATACGAATTGTATTCATGAAAAACAAGAGACTGAAGGATGTGGGTTCCCTGAGGCTCCATTTCTACTATGATCATATCATCACTATGTAGTATGTAGTGTGGTGTGATACCCATTGATCGTCATATTGTATCAGTAGTGGAAACTAGTCGGGGAGAACCGTTACCGAGTACATTTTCCCACAAATTATCTTGGTGGGCGTATTCAAGTGGAAGCCGAAAATCTAACGAGGCAGCTGTGGGGAAGATCTAGATAACTCTGCTGCATCATAATCGTTAATGATCATACTTATTGATGTATGATGAGGCTTTTAATGGTAGTTATGCTGGCTGCTAAAGGTATAGCGGCGCCAACCGCGTGTACGTACAGGCATCCCTACCATCCAAGTTCTTTACAGAACTCCAGAAACTTTGCTTCATTGCCTCGGCAATACTCGGATGTCCCCTTCATTAGTATCTACCTTAGCTACGGCTAAGGATAATTTCAAGCATTTCTTAGTACGTAAAATAAGAAATCTTTCAGATCCTCGAGGATTGCAAGCCTACATCACCTGACCGACAAGGAACTTCAATTGTGGTTGGTTGAACCGAACACCTTAAATTATTAGTTTCCGCAGCGTCATTATTTTAGGAAAGGTGGCCGCGGTTATTCTTCCGGCTCTTTCCATTCTTGGACTAACCCCGAACCGAACAAAAAAGGCACACCACAATTACATGTCTTTCGATGGGTACTATCGTACCGTGCAGCTTTAGAAGTAGTGGACTTCCATCGCGAACACCACGCGTGACGCAATAATCTTTTGACTCTCGGGGGATTTCCGCCAACAAACAAAATGGATATTTCCTTTTTCTTTGTTTACAGCTTTGAATTTGTACTGTAGTGCGGCTGGGGCATAAATAGAGCAAATTTCTTTCCTCCCATTCTTCCTTTCTCTTTGCAATCATCTCTTCTTTCGTGATGGATGTAGCCAGAATATTTATGGAGGGATTTTCCAACTACCCAATCGAATAGGCTTCTATCACGCATTCTAAACCAGTTTCTTCCCTACATCCACAATCGAAGCGCCCTGGAAGTCTCGAGATTCGTGCTCAACTGCGTGCTCGACTAACATTGGATTACCTTTCGTGAACGGGGAAAAATGTTGCCCAAGTCTCTTTGGTGGTTGGTACTTATCTTGCAAATCATAGCAGACCTTAATTTTACTGTTAGATGGGGGAGCAGAGGTCAGATGAGATCGATCCCAAATGCGTCAGCAGTGCACGCTCTAGATACTATCCCCATTCGAATAGAATTTCTCGAGGAGCATATGATGTTTCGTCTTTCAATCATCGAAGTTTCTGGGGACTCAGAGGTGCCGTCTCCGGGGCTTGACACGGAGATTGACGCCATCCAACCTAACATAGCTGAAGTGGAACTCCATGAGAGCGATTTTGATTCAGCGCTGGCTTAATAGAAGGACAGGAAGGTTAAGCGGTCTTATTAAGTCATCGGAGAGGGAAATGGATTACAGGCTGTCGTCAACTTGATACAAATACACGCACTTGTCGAGTCATCCGGGCCAAGCATTGAGAGCTTCAGAGACGTTGTTAGTTGTGAGGTATTCACAGTGAGCTAGTGGCATGCCGTCAAAGTAATGCGATTATTTATGTATTGTTCTCATTTAACACGGGCTTTCTTTTTTTTATTTTTATTTTTTCCAGAGTGGCTTTATTAATTGATTATAATATCACTGTAAAGTAGATATTTTTAATTCTCTATTGGACATGGTGCCCGGCCATCAATCGGTGCTGGTATTCTCAATTCATTAGAAAAATGACACCACTTTAAATTGGCAATCTGCTATCTCTAAAACGCATAGCCGCTGTTCCCAACGTCAATCGTATCATGGGTGTACAGCATGCTATTTACTCTCCTTGTGTTGTCTCTTTTGTTTCTTTTGATCCTTCCTTACACGCATGTTGTTGTATGGCCTCTGTCACTCCTTCACCCCTTCCCTTTATTTTTCTCTTTTCCTCCGATCGTTCTTTAAGGTATGTGCGCGGCCTCTGTCACTCCCTTTTTTCCTTTTGTTTTGCTCTTTTTTTCTTACGCGTACGTTGTAACTTGTACAGCCTCCGTCACTCCTTTGGTTCTTTTTTGTATGTGCGCCGTGCAGTCGCGACGACAAGACAGCTTTCGGGTATGAAACATAAACTTGGAACCTCTTATATTATCAAGAGTTGATTGGGTCTAAGATGCTAACTCATCCGAAAGTATCTTGATTTCGCCTTTATTATCTTCTGGAGCCTGAGGCTCTCAGTTAGGGGGTCGGCTCACCCCTTCTTTTCTCTACAACAACATTCCAGGAGAACATTCTTCCTCCTTCTCTTTCTTTCTTTGAGAATTTCTCTTTTATCATGTTTCTTAAAAATCGGGTGTCGTGGCGTTTAAAGTCGACGTACGAATCATTGAGAGATGATGGGATGATCGTTTAGATGAGAGACATTGATGACAGTTTATCTCTTCAAAATACAGAAGATTAGTAGAAATTTATGATTAACCTTACATATGAATTGCCTGGGGGTTACGGTAAATTATGATATCTAGTAGTTTACATTTAATATGGCTACATATGGTGGTATGTACTGGAATTCGAAGATATCTTTAGCACTAAGCCTACTACCTCTGGCTTTATTAACTAAGAGGCACCTTCGATCACGTATCGCCGACACGCATCTTTCAAGGTCTCTATTCTCCGTTGCGTGTACAAGAATACTTCATAGTACATCTCTAAACTTGCCTGGACCACCTCCGCTCGGCTCTTGGTCCCAGCACAGATATCCCGCATGCGCAGCTCCATCTCTTTCCGCAGAAATGGCTTGCCCAGTGAAGGGCTATCGGGCAAGTTTGCAACGATATTGTCGTAGCCCTCAATGAGGGCAATGCCTAGCCTTGTAGGAATAAATTCTTGGACACCTCTGCTTCCGTTACCGCGCCCGCCGCGTGGACGGGTAGCGACGTATTCCCGTTCTTTGATTTTGGCGATATGCTCAGCCATAGTTGCGTCGGTTCCGATACCGTTAGCGTCCATGAGGGCGATGAGTTCCGGCTCGGTGAGGTAGGTCGGGGGGGTTGTCTTACCTTCCACTATTCTCGCCTCGGCTGGTTCGAAAACCTCACCGACCTGGAAGATGGGGAGGGGAGCACTGCTTTCCCATTTCTCGTAGATGTACACCTCAAGGTAGTTCTTCTCTAGAACAACGAGGCCCGTAACATGGAACATCTCCTCTCCGTATTGAAGCTCGACTTCAGTCATCTCCCCCTTTGCGTCCTCGGAACAACAGGCGAGAAAGCGTCGAACAACAAATTCATATACTTGTCTTTCATCTTGTTGCAGAGAAGATGGCGATACCCAACAAATAGGGTGAATGGGAGGATGAGCTTGATCGTTATGGCGTCCCGACCGGGGGGTTTTGAACTTGCCATCCAAAAGACTTGAGTGACAAAATATCAGTAAAAACTCCGAGCACATACGTGGCTCAGTGTGTGATACCTTCGAGCATAATTACCCCAATGACTATCGGGTATTTGCTTCTCAACGAGCTGTTTTAAGTCAATGCCCTTATCGAATTGGTCTGTTTCTGTACGTGGATAGCTGATGAACCCCTTTGTATATAGAGTTTCTGCGACCTTTGCACAAATTAGAGAACATATCAGCAGAAAAAATATATGAATTCATGTACCCGCATAATCTTCTGGCTGTCCATGTGAAGGTATCTGCTACCCATCATCTGAAGATCCACCGTAGTTAAAGGTAGTGGCCGCCATTTACTGGTGGGCTTCTTGTCTACTTTCGTGACCTTGGCCGTCTTCGCTGTCAGGCAGCGTTCCAGCATGACCGTCACGGCAGCCCGGTCGAAAAGGTGAACGCGACGCCAGTTGAAATTGACGTTGACTTCATCTCGAACATGTATGACTTTAATCGCCCAAAACTCTTCCGGTTTAAAGTTCTTCACCCGAAGATACCGATCAACAACAAAACCCAGGGTCGGGAACTGGCAGGACCCTAGAAATGGTTAGCTAGCTGTCAAGTGTGAAAGCACGCGATGAGGTACCATAGCTGATCACCCGGTCACCTAACACACCACCCAGAACTTTAAGTTGAAGAGTTTGCAGGCGGGTAAAGGCAGCGCCAATCCTCAGGTCAAGCTCGATCCTGGCTGCAACAGCGTTTGCTTGACGGTCATCGAGCTCGACAGGACGTCGAGCAGCCTGTAATACGTGACTGGATTAGTGAGCAGATATAAGACGATGGCGGCAAACTTGGCCTTACATACGCCCTTTCAGTATTGCTGAATTTAGCCCGTTTAACTTCGATTCTTGCGTTTGCCTGCCTTGCCTGCTGCCGAACCTCAGATCCAATATGCTCACCCTCTCGATCACAGTCGGTCCAGATAAACAAAGCTTTTGCAGACCGTGCTTGATCCTTGATATTCTGTGCGATTCCATGTTTATCCTGCCATGTTATCAATTTGCTGCCATTCACTTCCAGTCCAAAGAGGCATATATGCTACATACAGAGTCAACTGATTCACACACGGGGGCTTCAAAAAGTGTTCCGGGTGGGCACGACTCCCATCCTCTGAATGGTCGCTCAAAATCCAGACCCATCAAATGCCCAAGGACGCTTGTCATTGTGACCGAGCAAGAACCCCAAGCTCCTCCGAAATCGAAGTTGAATATGTAATTTTTAACATATTGGTTCCCACGAATGGGATTCTACGTTCTATTTAGACCAGGCATAATTCAAAAATCGGGAAATTTAAGAATGATAGACTCACTGTTCGCATTGCGCCTCCCGATAAATGCGTAGCAACCGCTCTGGCTATAGCGGGTTTCTCGGCCACGCAGAGGATCTTGGAGCGCATTGTGCTGATTCTATGAGATAGAAGCGATCTTCATGAATGTCCATCTCTAATTTATGTCCTCATAGATCATCCATTCATGGCTTTTCCAATGTCCATTATTTGGCTGCAGAAAAGCGGATGTCCTACGGCTGTATACATATCACATCACATACATACCGTGTTTGATAAATCATAAATTACATACATATCATGATCTCAGCACGACGGCTAGCTTTTTAGCGTTGGGCTACCGCCTTGGCTACATACCAACTCCTATTAGTTAAGCAGGTATTATGATAGTATCATACTACTAGTAGTAATTAGTAGATACCTTAGAGCGCTTTTACTAAGCTAGTCTACCGCCACTTCACGGTATTTCTACCGCAGACAGGTTTCTACCGTA
>JAHQZX020000586.1:0-10008 GCA_019804575.2 Pseudotulostoma volvatum
GCCGAAACGGCCTTGATTAGTAATCCATAACGGAGCTCATAACGGAAAATGGAAACGGAGGTGCCGAACAGGCCCTTGGTCTGCTGCGCGGCAGTTGATTTATTGGGCATTTGAAATGATTTGTTCACTGGCCCTTATGTCGGTCGAAGGTAATTGTAGATTTTTTTTGGTTGAAGGAGCACCGACTGTGGCTTCTCCGCGCGCGATCGCGTTAGCCCAGGCTTCATGCTAAGCATAATCTAGAGCATAATGAACGTGTTCAGTAGGATTAATATAACAAAAATTATTCTTATTGCTGAAATTATCATCTGCGCATCTCCAACGTTGGGTAATCTGCCGATGGAACTCTCCAGCAATTGTAGATTCTTTAGCCGGACTTCATGCTGTTGCTCTAGTCGGCCAGCACAGGCTTTTGTTTTGGAAACATCCGGAGTTACGACAAGCGTTGCCGCAGATTCTTCTTCAGTTATAGATACAGTTGCAGTATTCGTCTTCTTCGATTCATTTTTTAATGATTCACAAGTGAGCATCAGTTCCAATATAACCTGCATAATGCTAACATGAAAAGAGCGATGATGTTTGTCCACCACCCTGCCCATTTGCTCGGCTTCGACGACGCTGAAATCCTCCATATTATGGAGAAGTTTCCCACCGCGTCCGGATGCAACCTTGATAATAGCAGTCCGTTTAATAACGGTAAAACCATTGCCACCAATTACCCTAGCAATCTCGTGATCGAACACGGATTCGACAAGAGAGATACTAGTATCAAAAGAATATTTAGTAAACTTTAGCCTCTCCATCCAATCCTTGGTTTACTAAAGATGAACCGTTTACAGCCGGCGAATAAATATCTGCAGGGGATAGTTGCTCGAAGTATTGCCAAGGTGATGAAGCCAATCCGCTTCGTCCTCAACTTTGGGAGTAGTCGGAGTTAACCGAGCCTCAACCTGTCGCTTTTTTTCATATATCTCTTCCTAAACAGCATGTTTAGGGGGCTTTTTCGCCGCAGGTCTCGCCGGAGGGGGGGCAGGGATATTGGAAGCTGCTTCAGAGGCCGGGCCGAAACAGACGGCGACGCGCGAGTCTTAGAAGGGGCCATTGCAGAAGTAACCTAGTAATTCCCTTTCCAGATACAGAGATGTATAAGATGTATATGACACCTATTAATACCAGCTTTGGGAGAAAACGACGCGAATTCTATGCGTAGAGCGGCGGGTGAAATGCTGAGAAACGCGGATTTTAGAGGGCGGGTGCCAAGAGTTTCACCGACTTTAGTCCTTCAGATGGTGAAATAGAAGGGAAGGAGCTGCTATCATTTGTGTGGCAATTAGGTAGATGAAATGAGCGTATTCTTCTTGAATAAGCTGGCATGTCCATGTCAGTCAGTCAGATTTCTCCACCTTGGAGGTCCGTTATGGCTTATTATTCTAGACTTGGATAAGCTGGGTTGGTGCAGACTGTCTGCAGGGAAAATGATGACAAGGGTACACCATACGAGGGAAACCAGAAATATTATTACTAGTATGAATATAAAGCTGTCTATCATGCAAGGAAATCACTATCAAACGATTGTGTTGTTATGAAATGCCAGTATTTGTTATGTCATAATGCAAGTTCTACTAGAATGGGCCTGGGTATATGAGTTCATTGATGCCTCAAATACCAATTGCAATTGCACTTCCGGGATGTGCTGGTGGTCCCCTGGGAATGTTGAACGGAGACTAATCTATCAAGGTAGATAACCTGTTAAGGGGGATTTGGATGTGAGAATTCCATATCAATATGAGTGTCAACTGCAGCCGGATGGGTACATACCACAAACCTGTTTATTATTAGTACATGTGTTAGAGCCGTTGGGCATGATTCACAACCTCCTTGATCCGACTATATTCTATAGCGCTCGGAGAAAGTACTACGATTCACTCTTAGTACCGACCGAATGACAAAGCAGAGTCCTCTGGTTATAATATATAAAATATCCAACAACTTATAGAGAGAGGAGTTAACTAGTTACCAAACTTTCAACAAATCTTCTTAGTGCACGTGACCCGAGCTAAGCGACACCTACCACCGAACGGCCGAGCCATCCTTAAGCCACAACTTCGGCATCAGTAGCTAGTCAACCTACGACTCGCGTTTCCCTCTCTTTTCCTTTGGCATTTCATTTGCTTTATTGATTTCATTTTTCTTCTACTCTTCGGTTGAGATTTCACGTGGCGTTCCGTTGGGTAGATCGGGTCGTGCTACGGCCTACGTAGATATGGCTCCCCTTCCAATTAAATTCACAGAGCTTCTACAGGTATTTATTTACTGCTATGCATTCGAATTGCTGGGGATTGCTGCTAACTTACAGGATTTCCTGTAGCTGACAAATGCTGATGTGGTGGTATGTTTGACTTCAAGCCGCAACTTCAGCTCGCCGATTGCCTGGAGTTGCTTATATCGCACTGCCTCAGTGCCTAGTTTTCGGGGGACATTCGCTGACTTGCATTTCTCCGTAGTCAGCATCTATTGGCTTTAACTCATGTGTGAGTAACCTACAAAGATCGCGTTGTTCTATTGTCACTGACCATCATTCCTTGGCTTCGATAGACTCTAGAGTCGGATCATTTCGTTTGCGTTCGACAGAAACTCAGCGAAGAAGACAAACCACAGGTCATCATAATCAACCTTAAAAATAATAATGAGGTCATCAAACGCCCCATCAATGCGGATAGTGCTATCATGCACTGGACTAGAAACATAATCGCACTAAAAGCCCAAGCAAAGACGATCCAGATCTTCGACCTCCAGGCAAAGCAGAAACTGAAATCGACCGTCATGAATGAAGATGTCGTCTTTTGGAAATGGCTTAGCGAGAAAAGTCTGGGCATGGTGACTGAAAATGCTGTTTATCATTGGGACGTTTTTGATCCGACCCAGGCGTCTCCACTGAAGGTCTTCGAGCGTCTTCCTAACTTGAATGTAGGTGAAGTCAAGCGCAAGTTTAAATTTATTGTGTGTTTACTGAGCTTCCCAATTTTCTTAGAACTGCCAAATCATCAACTATCGCGTCAATGATGATGAAAAGTGGTCGGTAGTCGTCGGAATCAGTCAGCAGCAAGGACGTGTTGTTGGGTCGATGCAATTGCACTCTCGTGAACGTGGAATATCACAATTCATTGAAGGCCATGCCGCCGCGTTTGCTTCGATCAATCTTGAGGGGTCTTCTCTGGAGCACAAGTTGTTCGCTTTTGCTGTTCGTACACAGACTGGCGCGAAATTGCAAATCGCTGAAATAGACTACCAAGAGCCAAACACCCGATTTCAGAAAAAGTCAGTGGAAGTCTTCTTTCCGGCAGAGGCAGTGAACGACTTTCCTGTCGCAATGCAGGTGTCTAAAAAGTATGATATCGTCTACCTGGTTACGAAATACGGCTTTATTCACCTCTATGACCTCGCAACCGGTACTTGTATTTTTATGAATCGTATTTCCAGTGAAACTATTTTCACAACCGCGCCAGACTCGGACCTGGCCGGGCTTGTTGGTGTGAACAGAAAGGGTCAGGTCCTCTCCGTTAGTGTTGATGAGAACACAATTATTCCGTATCTCATGGACAATCCTGCGATGGCTGCAATTGCTGTGAGGCTCGCCTCGAAAGCCGGGCTTGCTGGGGCCGATCATCTTTACAAACAACAGTTCGACAATCTTCTTACCCAGGGTAACTACTCCGAAGCGGCCAAGATTGCTGCAAACTCTCCCCGCGGGTTCCTTCGTACCCCAGAGACAATAAATCGCTTCAAGAATGCCCCACAAGGGAACCAGCAGATGGCAGTCATCCTTCAATATTTCGGGATGCTCTTGGACAAAGGTTCTTTGAATAGCT
Organism: Pseudotulostoma volvatum; assembly: GCA_019804575.2. NCBI lineage: Eukaryota > Fungi > Ascomycota > Eurotiomycetes > Eurotiales > Elaphomycetaceae > Pseudotulostoma > Pseudotulostoma volvatum. The sequence continues at coordinate 3,870 of JAHQZX020000586.1, forward strand.
ATGAAAGTGTTGAGCTTGTCCGGCCTGTTTTGCAGCAGAATCGAAAGCACTTACTGGAGAAGTGGTTGCGGGAAAACAAGCTTGAGGCGTCTGAAGAACTTGGTGACCTTGTCCGACCGCATGACTTGAATCTCGCGTTGCAGATATATCTTCAAGCCAATGTTCCCCACAAGGTCATCGCCGGGTTTGCAGAAACCGGCCAGTTTGACAAGATCCTTGCGTACTCGAAACAGGCCGGCTATCAGCCCGATTATACGCAACTACTCCAGCACATAGTTCGCGTGAATCCTGAAAAGGGTGCTGAATTTGCTACACAGCTTGCGAATGAAGAAACCGGCACCCTAGTTGACCTCGACCGTGTAGTCGATGTATTTCTCTCCCAGAACATGATTCAGCAGGCCACCTCTTTCCTGCTAGATGCATTGAAAGACAACAAACCAGAGCACGGTCATCTTCAAACTCGTCTACTTGAGATGAATCTTGTTAATGCTCCGCAAGTTGCGGATGCTATCTTGGGTAATGAGATCTTCACCTACTACGACAAAGCCAGAGTCTCCCAGCTTTGCGAAAGTGCTGGGCTTATTCAGCGTGCGTTAGAGAATACTGATGATCCAGTTGCAATCAAGCGCAACATTGTCCGCACTGACAAACTCAATCCGGAGTGGTTAATTAACTACTTCGGTCGCCTTTCCGTCGAGCAGTCGCTTGAAAGCATGGATGAGATGCTTCGTGTCAACATTCGTCAGAACCTCCAAGCCGTTGTGCAAATTTCCACTAAGTTCTCGGACCTATTAGGGCCGAATCGTCTTATTGATCTCTTTGAAAAATACCGAACCGCGGAGGGCCTCTATTACTATCTTGGAAGCATCGTCAACCTCAGTGAGGATTCAGAGGTTCACTTCAAGTATATTGAGGCTGCTACCACGATGAGCCAAGTCTCTGAAGTTGAGCGAATCTGCCGAGAGAGTAATTACTACAACCCGGAGAAAGTGAAGAACTTCCTTAAGGAAGCAAGGCTTACCGAACAATTGCCGTTGATTATTGTCTGTGACCGATTCAATTTCATCCATGATCTGGTTTTGTACTTGTATCATAACCAGCAGTACAAATCTATCGAAGTCTATGTACAACGTGTCAACCCATCACGTACGCCAGCTGTTGTGGGGGGACTTTTAGATGTTGACTGTGACGAGAGCGTCATTAAGAACCTCCTCTCAACGGTTGATCCCGCAGCGATCCCGATTGACGAACTTGTTAACGAGGTGGAAACCCGAAACCGGCTGAAATTGCTTCTTCCGTTCCTCGAAGCAACCCTTGCCACTGGCAACCAGCAGGGGGCGGTGTACAATGCGTTGGCCAAAATTTATATTGATAGCAACAACAATCCTGAGAAATTCTTGAAGGAGAACGACCTCTATGACACCTTGATTGTTGGTAAATACTGCGAAAAACGCGATCCCAATCTCGCGTTTACCGCCTATCGCAAAGGCCAAAACGACCTCGAGCTCATTAACGTCACTAATGAGAATTCAATGTATCGAGCCCAGGCGCGATATCTTTTGGAGCGCGCCGATACTGAGATTTGGGCTTTTATTCTGAATGATAACAATGTTCATCGCCGCTCCGTTATTGACCAGGTTGTTGCTACTGCCGTCCCCGAGTCAACTGAACCGGATAAAGTGTCTATTGCTGTCAAGGCCTTTCTTGATGCTGACCTCCCCTCCGAACTGATTGAACTCCTGGAAAAGATTATACTTGAACCGTCCCCTTTCAGTGACAATAGTAGCTTACAAAATTTACTCATGTTGACTGCTGCCAAGGCCGATAAGGGACGCTTGATGCATTATATTCAACAGCTTTCGGACTTTAACGCAGATGAGATCGCCCAAATGTGTATTTCAGTAGGGTTATATGAAGAAGCCTTTGAGATCTACAAGAAGGTCAACAATCATCTCGCTGCCACAAACGTATTGGTGGAGAACATTGTCAGCATCGACAGAGCACAGGAGTACGGTGAGCGTGTCGAGTTACCGGAAGTATGGAGCAAAGTCGCCAAGGCTCAGCTAGATGGTCTTCGGGTTTCTGACTCAATCGAGTCCTACATTCGTGCCGGTGACCCTTCGAATTATGGCGAGGTTATCGAGACAGCTACTCACGCTGGCAAGGACGAAGATCTTATCAAGTTCCTTAGGATGGCTCGTAAGACGCTGCGGGAGCCTGCCATTGATACTGCTCTTGCTTTCTGCTATGCGCGCCTCAACCAGCTTGCTGAGCTAGAGGATTTCTTGCGTGCAAATAATGTTGCGGATATTGAAGCCTCTGGTGACAGGGCGTATGAAGAGGGGTATCATGAAGCGGCCAAGATATTCTACTCCAGCATCTCCAACTGGGCCAAACTCGCCACTACGCTTGTACACCTGGAAGAATACCAACCTGCCGTCGAATGTGCCCGTAAGGCTAATAGTATCAAGGTCTGGAAACAAGTCAACGAGGCATGCGTCAACAAGAAAGAATTCAGGCTGGCGCAGATTTGCGGTCTTAACCTCATCGTCCATGCTGAGGAGCTCCAAGATCTAGTTCGTCAGTATGAGCGCAACGGCTACTTCGATGAGTTTATTTCCCTACTTGAAGCCGGCCTGGGATTAGAACGGGCGCACATGGGCATGTTTACCGAGCTCGGCATCGCCTTATCCAAGTATCATCCCGACAGAGTGATGGAGCACCTCAAGCTCTTCTGGTCACGGATCAATATTCCCAAGATGATTCGGGCATGCGAGGAGGCTAACCTTTGGCCCGAGTTGGTGTTCTTGTATTGCCATTATGACGAATGGGATAATGCCGCGCTTGCTATGATGGAGCGAACGGCGGAAGCCTGGGAACACCATTCGTTCAAGGATATTATTGTCAAGGTTGCAAATCTCGAGATCTATTATCGTGCTCTTAGCTTCTACCTCCAGGAACAGCCTCTCTTGCTTACGGATCTACTACAAGCGTTGACACCCCGGATTGATGTTAGCCGAGTGGTGCGGATCTTTCGGACTTCGGACAACATTCCGCTAATAAAACCTTTCCTCTTGAGCGTGCAGAGTCAGAACAAGCGGGCAGTCAACGACGCTATCAACGACCTGCTGATCGAAGAGGAGGATTACAAGACACTCCGTGACTCCGTAGAGAATTATGACAACTATGATCCAGTTGAACTTGCCCAGCGTCTTGAGAAGCATGACTTGGTATTCTTCCGGCAAGTCGCTGCTAACATTTATCGCAAGAACAAGCGTTGGGAGAAATCTATTTCTCTGTTGAAGCAGGACAAGCTGTTCAAAGATGCTATCGAAACTGCTGCAATGTCTAGTAAGGCGGAGGTAGTGGAGGAGCTACTGCGATATGTAAAGTTTGCCTCATGTTGAAGCCTTGCTCTTTCCATATGCTTTACTCCGATGCTAATTGTTTGCATTACTTCAGTTCGTGGATATTGGCAACCGTGAGTGCTATGTCGGTATGCTATACTCCTGTTACGACCTCATACGTCCCGATACGATCCTGGAGATTTCTTGGCGCTACGGTCTACACGATTTTACGATGCCGTACATGATCAACATGCTTGCACAGCAGACAGCCGCCATCGAATTGCTTAAGAAAGATAACGAAGAGCGAAAGGCGCGGGAGGCCTCCCATAAGACTGAAGAGGATCATGCTCCTATCTTGGGTTCGCGTCTGATGTTGACACAAGGTCCAGTCACAGCGCCCAGCCCTGTTCAATATGGGCAAACAAATGGCATAACTCCGCAGGTGACAGGATATCGCGCGTTCTGAGCGTGGTGAATGTTCTTTCATATTGATGATGTATGTAATCCACATAAGGGATGATGGTCCGCAGGCTGTTCATAGGCAAAGAGCGAGTAGACTATTTTCGAAGGGATGCGGGCGTAATCTTGTGTTCTGCTTCGCCACACTCATGTCTGTTTCGTTCTTTCCTCCTAGTATATCCCCTTTCATTTCTTGTACCATTGATACATGTATTTAATATCTTGTCACCGCATTCCCACTTTGTAGCGCTTTCGCCATTACTATCTCTGATGTAAACTTCCAAATCCGGTAACCCACAGTGTTTTATTGAATCGAAAATATTTCATCCTATATATAGATGCAAGATCGAGACTTAATCGCATTAATCATAACGCGGTAACACGGGATATTTATAACAGCTTCTTCACCTACTACTCGTATACTGTCTCCCTACCATTATCTGAAGGCTTTCAGGAAAGGATTAGCGTGATGTCAGGAGTTCTCAAACCGGACGTACCTTCTGCCTTAGGTAGTATAAGTAGCTACTACTATTTAGTAGTAGACTACGTACGACGTGTTGAACTTGACTATGGCATTGCCCATATCTAGGTATGCATGCTGCCGCAGTCCTTTGGGAAATACTAATATTTCTCTGTCGTTGGCATAATCAAATCGGTTACAGACATGATCAAAAAAGTTAACGAACCTTCTGGCTTAATAAACTTACGAGATAGCCAACTTAATGAATTTGCAATTGGACCTTGAAGCCTATACCGAGCTTATTATGTCCCTCGGAGCTGCCGGGCAGTTAGTCCCATGCACTCTCGTTATGGTACTCTTTGGACTCTTGTCTTGGGCCCGTCCGAAGATACCCAAGCTAGGCTAAGAAGAACTTGTTCCATGTTAGTTGCTTTTTGGTATCATAACAAGATTTGGGTGTGTGGTAACTGCACGAAATCACCCGCGTGTGATGTTCTTTTTTAGCTCATTAAATTGTATGTGCACTAGCAAGGAGGCGGATGACTAAGCACACAATAGGGCGCGGAAGCGAAAGGGAGAGAAGTTGCACGGTTACCCCATTTCCGTAAGGCATATAAGGGCTCAGGGCTTGTTGATCTGGTGAGGTCCCTGCTCATTCAGATTGATTAGTAATAGGACTATTAGTAAGCATATCCTGCGCATGTCTTGGTTACCGGGAATAAATTTCTGATACATACTGTACTGACATGCATAATCACCCAGCACCTGACCTATATTCTCCTGGCGAGCCTGACTCCAACACCATGATCGATAAATCGTTATGCCACGTTCTCATCGCTGATACCTTCCTGACAAATATATATAAAATATATGATGCCGCCCCATTTCGTCTGTTGATTTATGCCTCTAATTCCTTTCCCTCCTGAACCTGCGGCGGCGGCGACAGCTACGCCGTCTCCTGATGTCCATGGCCCCATTATGACCACCGAGCTTCGGCGTCGGGGAGGAACCCTTCCGCCCCCGGTATGAAGATGTCTCCCTCTATGCCCTAACGTTTCTACTCTCCCTTCACTAACGTTCATTTATCAGATAACCATGACAGCACTGGCGCCGACTGTGTCCCACCTGTTGGGGAGTTACGCCAATGCAACCAGTGCAAGAAACACCAGCCAGTCACTGCCTTCGTTGGGGTGTTAGGACGACCAACCATCACTTGGTGTTACGATTGCTATGTATGTATATATGTCCCTTTTTAATTAATATCCATAGCCGCTGAGTACCTTTTAGTTTCGCGCCCAAGCCCGTCGTCTGGCAACCGAAGATGCTGAACCGCGGGTGGTGCTGCCCCAGAGCCGACCGCCGCACCTGTGGCTCACACTCCCCCCGCCCAAAACGAGATTCTCCGGCGTTGTCGCATATGCAAGGAAGACTTGCCGGAGAATGTCTCCATCGGGCTGGCTGGACGATGAACCACTGCCAGCTGTTACGGATGTGTATGTAATCCCTCCTCCTACGTCTCTACGGCGACTGATTGTCCTTTAGCTCCGCGCCCAGCAGCTTCGTCGCGCAGGCGGAGACCAGGATCGAGATGGGGAGGAGGGAGATAGGGAACGATATCGGGAGGGGGAAGTGCACTAGGAGGGACAGCAGGAGGGACAGCAGGTGGAGGACCAGGAAAGTGGCCGGGAGGAAGGCGGTGAGGCTGCTGCCATCCCGCCTGCGGATCGGTCTGAATATCGCATCTTGGCCTGATGAACGTTCCCTGTCGCGAATGCAGGGCCCTGCATTGGATCGATGAGAAGATGTCCAGCAGCTCCCGGGTTGCACCGCAATTCAACATCTACTGCAGGAATGGCGATGTCGTGATCCCGGA
>JAHQZX020000592.1:0-61527 GCA_019804575.2 Pseudotulostoma volvatum
AGTAGGTTTATCCGTAAACTAGAACCAATCTGGAAGAAAGACCACCCCATCTCCGGGTACCCCTAGGGGTCGTTACACGGACATTCAAAATCCAATACAAAAGTGCACACAAAAAGGCCACCATTTTCAAAGCTACGCAACGCCACTTCACCACATGAAAAAACAAAATCAGAGACTGTAACTCTATAGATAATTGGTCTAAGAATAAAGTTATAGGAAGATATATTAAAAAATCATAAGGGAGCCTAGGGGTTCGTTTGAAAAAAGGTCACCCCTTGCGTGCGCTTTACCGTTTAGGAGGCGGTCATAAGACGGTATACTTGTTGCTGATGTAAAAAAATATGGACATATGTATGGTAAGATACACACAACCCTTAATACAAGCCACTCCGTTTTTTTATCATCATCATCCACGGTCATCACCAGGCACTTGTTTGTGCCTTTTGATGCGATGCGGGGGATTTCCACCCACCTGATCCATACGCGATCTTTTTCGGACAGCTGTTAAATAGTTTTACCACATACAAATGCTAATGATATAGGCATATTACTCCGCAATCCCCCGATAGCATGATCGCAGCTGGCTCTTGCATGGCGTTTGGAGTGGCACCAAAAGTATTCAATGCGATTCAACCCATAGAAGAGGATATGATGACAGTAAGGCTTTCCTCCAAGCACCTCCTCAATTTCGCCCTTCTGTGACCAAAATAGGCTTCAAGGAAAGAAGGCGATGAGCACAGCAGTCTAGGAGGGGAATAGAATTAATAAAAGGCGCATTAGGAAGATGGTAAAAAAAGATAAACTTACCACTCGAACCGCACTTCGTCGCACTTCTCGCAGCCTTTTCTCTGCTTCATCTCACAATTTGTGCAGAGTTTCTCTTGAACGCACGCATTGGCAGGAATTTATCTGACGAACACAATTGTTGCAGATTATATCTACATGTAGTTGCCACTGTGGTTCCTTTTTTGTTGGTGAGAGTCACATCTTCTGCCCTTAATACATTCTTTGCATTGTTGTCTCTCCCAGCATTCCTTGCAACATGGCTTAGGGCATTCAAGGTGAAATTCCTTCTGACTTAGCCACAATTTTCGTTCCTCCAATAACTTACCCTTTAAATGCCTTTGGAGATTTTATTGCAATTACTCGTTACCGGGTCCGTCTCGTTATACATTTGTTGCACAACAACTTCGTCCCATTGATTCTGTCTCTAAGTAGAGGTGGTATAATTGTCACGCTAGCATAACATATCCTAGTTATATTATCACCATTACATGTAATTACGGTGTATGATACGGATTACTAATCAAAAATGAATGTCCTCCTTTTTTGAGTCAGGATGGAGCATCAAAGCGATATTACGATAGGTGCTGTTCAGACGCGTGTGCTACGACTCACCACGCTCGTCCTAGTTTTCTATATCATCTACATGGTGCTCATGATCGCGGAAGTGGGTTCTAAATAGCTAGAGAGTATTCAAAATCGGCGGACCTGGTTCAGTGATCGAGAAAAAGGAGAGAAGCTTACAATAGATCTTCGCATGGCCCATCCCGAACGACTTCGAAGCCTGATGCGCCTATCTAAAGGTCATTTGAGGCCCTCTTAAATATACTTACCAGCGAAGAATACGACCTCAAGGATGTTCAGTCAGTCTCTACTACACAACAGCTTATGATATTCCTCCTTATCGTGGGCCAAGACGCTTCATTCCGCCTTGTTAGAGGGCTTTTCGGTCACGGCACCTCGTCAATAAGTCGATATTTCCAAGCTATATCCATACTTCAAGGATACGCTCGGTGCAGTCGACGGCTCGTATGTTCCAATTGGGGTAAAGAACCTAAAGAATCAAGACAACTACGCGCCCCGGCGATGCCTTAAGCGCTTCATTTGCCAAAACGTCATGGCGGTAGTCGATTTCGAAATGAACTTTCGATTCGTTCTCTCAGGCTGGGAGGGTTCGGCGCATGATGGGAGGGTACTACGGTTTGCAATTGAGAAGGGGTTTCAGGTACCGCCAGGCAAATACTATCTAGTTGATGCTGGTTACTCATCAACAACGGATCTTCTCCTAACGCCTTACCATAAAACTCGATATCATCTTAGGGAGTGGGAGAGAGTAGGCAAGAGACCCGAAACTGCTGAGGAGGTCTTTAATCTCCGTCATTCACAAGCTAGAAATGTGGTGGAGCGCACCTTTGGAGTGTTCAAATCGCGATCCCAGATTCTCAAGCAAGGCCGAGATGGATTTTCTGTATACGCAGATGTCGCTAATCTATGCGCTTGCAGGGCTTCATAATTTCTTAAACTCTCATGGATGTGACCTAGCGGCGGAGGTAGATGAACTAGAGGCGAGAGGCGACGACTTGGCAAACTCTTCGGAGCCAAGCGCTACTAATAATAGAAGAGATGATATCGACAACGGGTAGATGCAGAGAAGACGGGACAAGATTGCTGCTGATATCTGGCAGGATTATCTGCGGTACAAAGCGACCCAGAGGCAGTTGAGAGGCTCCTGAAAGATATATTAATGGTCTAGTGAAGTTGCCGTAAGAGAATTAATTAGAACAAGGAATTCTAGAATTTGAGTAGTAGCAAGGGCGTAGGTTAGGACATGCTTACAAATAACATTACTAATCAATCTGAATGAGACAGGACCACCGCACTGGCGTGCGCCAGCACGCGTTACCACCTGCCCATATATATGCATGTCAATTGTTTGGTCATATCCACGATTGGCTATACCTTGTATGGTTAAACCTTAGTACTACATAGGATCTCTCGCCCTTTACTATTAATAATTTACATATTCAATCAATAATGACACCACGAGGATCTTTGAGCCTCACCTATTTGACAATTGCTAACATGTCCTCGTTCGTCGGTTCACCCTTTTTGAACCCCGCACATAGAAACAAAAAGAAAACGATAAGAACCTAACCGTAGTCCGTAATCGCACCGATATGGGTTCGACGAAGGGATAAGCACTCGCTTGTCTGAGAGGTTGGCCAGTAAAGTAATTGAAGGAACCATGCCAGTGAGTGAATCCGCTCCGCTGATCCCTAGGTAAACTTGGGTCTTGGCTGACAAAGGAGATAGAATAGCCATGTGTTTCACCATGTAAATCGGGGTAGGATCAGAGTCGGGTCTTTCTGAACTTGCACAGGTCTTGAACGGCGGTGTTATTGGTGGGAGGGATAAAGCTACAGACGCAGTAGGGAGAAGAGGTAGGAACTGAATTCATGATCCTATGAGTCTTCCTCACTCTGGCCCAGATCATAGTCGATATCGTTTGCGGTATTACCAACGCTATGAGTGGCTATCGGTTATTCTGAAGCTAGCATAACAAGGATATCTAGACAACTATGGGTAACCGGCAGGTTCATAATGACATGGATAATTGGATGAGTATTTCATGTGGGAACTCTCCTTGTTATTTTCGTAAGAATACCGAGATTTGACATAACTCGGAAGGATGGATTCTATGGGCTTGACATTATTGTAGACGGGTTAGTTGGTATTCTTCCTCTATGAAGAAGAGACTTACCGAGGAATGTCGTACTTGAGTCATCGTTTATAGACCCAATCTTACTGACTGATTCCTTCCATCAGGAACGAACCAACAGCATCAAAGGTACTATAATCTCTAAATACTTCTCTATTCTTCAGCCTAAGCGACCCTTGATAGAGGAGGGGAAATACTCTGGACGCACGTTGATACGAAATCTCTGGAGTTTTGCAAAAAATAATAACAGGACCTGCTGCTTACAATACTATCCTCAATGATGCCAATCCAAAGTAGCTTTCCAACGGGTAAGTTAAGTGTTGGCGACGATTAGAGTACTAACACCTAGATTAATAGGGATCGCCAGCCTCCCCAGCAGCTCAACCGGAATGCAATGAATGGTCGACATGAACCTGGCCATCCTAGGACACGGCAACTTCAGTCCTCGCTGTCATAGCCGTCCCAGAAAACGGCCGGTCGAGCAGACCCCGAGGTCTTGACACACCCTCGGAGTCCGTGACTACTCACGGAAGAGCGTGATGCTAGGGAATTCCATGGAACTGTATCCTATCCAGGCGCGAGAAGGCCAAAGAGAAAATAAGTCGAGGCAACGGGGTGAGGAAGAGTAGAGACAATGAGAAGAAGAGGAATGATGAAGACTGTAACCGTACGCCAGGACTCGATGAGTACGGTGATGATGATCTCGCTACTTTTCGCCAAATGGCTGAAGGTTTGATTGCACTTTTCGCATCCTAATTATGTGTTAGAATATGTTAACTTCTGATAAACGCGACCATTTGGTATCCGCTGACATCTGAGCACGAGCTCCAGTAGAGCCACTTCGGACCTAATCACCTCGCTGCCCGACACCCAAATGTCCAAACATCCGCGCAACCCTCCATTACCTCAGACCAATGGACAAAGATGACTGTCCTCTCTGTGGCCTTCGCGCCTGGGGACTGGGAGGAGGGGAATGATCTACGAGGTCGATGACTACGCCGTGATGCTAGCAAGACCAAGACCAGCCCCGAGTGTGGCCTTAACAACCTTACTTACGCCAATGGACCGTTTGATTAAAGATGACGGGGAAGCGACGAGGGGATGTAAGCGGGTCCATGAGAATACTGTTGCTCTCAACAGTGGCCTATCATTCGCCTTGGAGGGCCTTGACCACGTCGGCCGCATTCACCTTCAGAATGCAAGGTGATATTCATCATCCGTTAGTGCCTGTGGACGGGGAAAGACCGCGTTTCGCACAGATATACACTTTCGACGCTACTAATAGTAGGCAAATGATCATCGATCTCCATCAAAACTCTCATCTTGATCGAGCAGAGGCGTTACATTGCATGAACCTCTACATCACTAGCTTAAAGACGTGTGAACAGAGGATTCGGGAGCAGCTAGTTCTTAATGATGCTCGCGTTCGATTGGTAATGCAGCATTCATGACCACATGATCCTTCGATCTACATTGGATGAAGTTGCTGTTGTCGTTGGGAATCCTGACGAATCTATGCGGGAGGCTGGAGCACTTATTCCTGTTACATAACTCTCCAATACGCACTAATTATTACAGTAGTAATACTCCCGTATAGGTGCTGAACAAAGTTGGCACAGGTATATTCCCATTTGGGATTTGGATAACAAATTTTTGAGCTATCCGACTGCAACAAGCAAGATCTTCCACCGGTTTGGGGTGATGATGGGCTTCCACACCACCCTATAACGGACGACAACGGACCATGGGTGTGCGACACAAGCGATTCAGCTCAGCTCGAGTTCCACGCGTGTTGGATGCAGATTCGGTCGAGGATGTTCAGCTGTGTATTATATATGCAGAGTTACCTTAGATAGGTAGAAATCGGTTATACAGATTACCATAGTTACGAACGGTTTAGAAGATGCAAAACAGAATGTGAGCTAGTCACAGGAATAGGTAGTTGAGAGGTAGTTTACAAACTTCAAGTTTACCGAAATAGTAGCGGAATCAGTTGAAAGACAGGGAACCCTACGAGTTAATTTATTGAAACAGCGAGTTCGTTCTCCTCGTGGATCCACGCGATCTGGCCGGCTTGCGACGCTCTAGTCCCTTGTTTAGTTCAGTCTCCTTTTGCAGCTATGGCTGTTCTTTCGAAGGACGAATCGTGATTGCATTGTTTTTCTATCATGTGTAATCTGATATGCATATCCTTGGCTGCATAACTATTTTGGAATGTACATGTATGTAAGCCACCACCCAACCCACCTGTCTTTGTGACCTCTACAGATAGGACCAACCAATCCATCCTTTAATTCCGAGTTTTGACCCCCTTTCAACCAAAATCCCCACCATTTAGCCAACTTGCATGCTTATTTAACATGCACCCAATAATTATGTACTATAGATCAATGGCTCAACCTGTTATATGTACTAACTACAATCATGAACCTTACAATCAGGCCAAAAGGACCGGAATCCCGGAATTCATACATGTCTACTTAGCACCCCTAATAATATAACTATTAGCTTACTATAACCAGTAGTATGTTCATAGACATTATTATGCACCAGAAAGGTCAGGCATCAATGAAAGTCTGCTTGCGAGCAAGTGGGCAAATTAACCTAGATATAGAAGTTGGTGCATATATGTATGGTATCCTATCCTAACTTGTAAATCTGAAGGTTGCCCAGGTCGGGTATAAGAGGTACGTTAAGAAGAGCACACTCCTTGTTCAGACAGATTCTTCACAGGCATAAGCTCTATCACACCGTTCAAACTCTACTAGAATAGTTACTACTAGTACCCTTATATCAATATCTCCTCAGTCATACTAGAGATGTCAGACCTGCTCCCGCAATCCCAAGGCAATGACGATCTTTATTTATGTCGGCTCAAGTTTCGTTATAGGTGTTTACCACTCTCAAAGGTATGGGCTGTGTTTTGGAAGTCTCAGATGATGGCAATAACCCCGTCCCGCTCCGAGAATACAGCGCGAAACACATACGGAACCAGTGCAGGATGTGAAGCTCGGCAAAGTGGTAGTATTTCTGTTATGTAAACGCAAAGGCATCTCGTTTTTTTTTTTTAATTTACTCGAGTAAACGAATTGAAATTTTGGCTGTCTTCTGAGCGGTGGTTCGCTGAATTTACTTAATAGCTAGCAAGACGGTGTGATAAGCATATCGAGGTACTTTCTGATGGGAAATCTGGAATTTCTTCTCGGTATTCGGTAGTTAGTTGGTTTGTGAGCATATGATGCCTTCCAGCCTATGAAGCCTCAGGTTAGTAGCTACTGAAGTAAGAAGGAATTGTGCTGTCTTTGACTTGTGACAATACTAGACGTTCTCTCTCAAACTCTCAATGTCACGAACATGCAGGGCCGTTTGAGAATGTTTGTCGTGGTTCAGATGTCCTGGGTCTTAGGATTTTAATGGTGGCTCCGTATTTAATATTGATAATTATAAGGGACAAGCACATTTAAAATTGCGTGGTATATTAAGTCAAAAAAAAAAAAAAGAAAAAACCTCCTTTATGAGAATTCTCCTATAACCATGGCCAACCAACAATGATTGATGATAGAACACAGAATGATACGTCAAAATCAAGTCTTTTCCCCGTCGACATATAGTATTTGCTTTGCCATATTGGGCTGCGGGTGATTACTACTAAATCACTCCTCCCCAAAAGACTCTTCGCCAAAGTCGAGCTTTCCGACACTCCATACTTCCTTCTCGTCTTCCAGCTCGTCATTAGACAGTCCCAATCCTCCTTGACCGCCCTCAGCCTCCCTCCTTTCTCTTGCCTGATCGCCAAGGCGCAAAGCAACGCGCTTGAAGTAATCTGACATATTCCGTTTAGTTCCGGGCGGAAGCTCTGCACCAACGCCAGCCACATACTTCTCAAAGACAGCCGCCTCAGAGTCCACGACTGAAAAGAGGGCTAGGAAAGCGGCTTCAGCAGCCAATTTCACGGGAATCACTATATCCCGGACACAGGCGAAGATGTGGGGGGCAAGCAGCGCTAGGTGAGGTCTAGTGAGCTCTGGATGCAAACGACTGACCGTACGAATAACAACAAGCGCCAAGCGACGCGTGTCTGCTGGGTTCCCTGGTTGTACCATCGGAGCCAATACCTCAAAGATGGACTTGTTGGTGTCGAAACTGCGGCCATCGCTCTCTACGAGAAGATATTTCCCTGCAGCGAGTATACTATTATCGGATATGAATGTCTACCCAGCGTTAGTGCCGCTTAATTAATTGAAGACAGCTGCCCCGCCTACATCATTGTGTGAAATTCCCTGGCAGATAATCGATGGAGTCTCTGTTGCAAAGTTCTCAAATAGTGATAATGGTGAATCAAGAAGCAAAGCATTGAGCCCTAGGGTGGATGCATGTGTGAACCGCGTCGTCAGAACACGGTTCCTAGCCTTATCTCAGCATTCTCGCCTGTATTTCACTAGGAGAATAGTCAGAAACACTAAACATACCTGACTACTGGTACAGCTGTTGCGGCAGGAAGGTTCTTGACCAATACACCAAGTAATCGCGCATTCGTAATGGCCATATTATCTAGAGGCATTAGTATTGTCTATTCACTGATGTGATTCACTCGAGTTTACCAGTTTTATCACTATTCTCATCATCGATCAAGCCGAGAACAGAATTCCTAGATGCTTCACTCATATTAACACCAGCCTTGCCAACTACTTCATGCAGCGCTTTCATCATTGCGTTCCTAACTCCTTCATCAGGGGTCTTCGAGCCGGATATGAGCTCTAGATATACGAGTTAGCGAATATGGCATCCATGATTAGCGATCCACACTTGCCGGCAATAAGAGGGTCGACCCTCGGGGTTAGGGTGATTAGAATCCCGAGACCCTTAGCGGCTCTATTTCTGAGGGTCTCGCTAGTAGAGTCTGCTAATCCCCTTGCAAAAGTTCTTTGTAGCTGTGGTAGGAATGGCTTGATGGCCAGCGGTATTTTCTCCAAGAGTTTGTTCAGAGCAAAAAAAACAGCGCCTAGCAGCCCGTATCAGTACGATGAGATATCCCCGATCGGTGACAAGAGCTCACATTTGATCTCAACCGACCTCTCGGACATGACTCTTATCAGCGGACCAGTTATCTGGGTTACGAATAGCTTCAGTGATTCCGCGCCGGTTCGGTCAATAATGTCGGCGATCCCCAAAGCAGATTGTGTTCTCTGTTCCACACTGCCGTTCAGAAGGCCTTGGAGGAAAATTGGGAAGATGGCAGTAATTCCTTTGGGCAAGCTAAAGCCCGGGAGGTCCGCCCCTGAAACACCAACCTGGCGCAGGACTTGGCGTGTTGATATCGCCAACAATTCCATCTCTTCCTTGCGTATATGGGCGGTTAGCTGACTCAACGCGGTCCATGCAGCCTTTACCACATCTCGGTCCCCGTCATCAAAGGATATGAGGAGCATACGGATCAAATCTTGATGGTAACGAGAGAAGTCTATTTCAGCATGTGAAAAGAAGTTGGCCATGCGAACGGCTGTTTCCGAACGCTTTCGGTGATCGTCATGTTTCATAAAGGTAAGCATAACATCCATAACAACATTAAGGCCATCAAACTCATCAACAGATATAACCACGGTATCGAATGCTACGCTAAGTTCAAGTCTATGATCAGCGTCTTTTGCTGAAATAATCTCATCCATCAAAGCGTTGAGAATGCTCGATAACCTGTGAGTCATAGCAGAACTTGCTACTTCTGATAGTGATGCGAGAGCCTTTGCATTGAACGCGGATATCGGAGGTGTTAGTAACGTAGGAATCAGGTTTGGAAGAATGATATTTGCCCTGGTGGGCTCGTTGAGAAGAGTGAGAAGCGCCGAAAGGGCCTGCTCGGCGTCCTGGTCGTTTCGCAAGAGGGAAAGCAGATGGGGAAGCACTTGGTCAACCGCTTTCTTACCCAAACTTTGCTGGAAAGCGTCGAACGCTTCGGCGGCGGCTTCTCGGACATCTCCATCGTTGTCGACCAAGGCAACCCGAATGGTTGATACGAGTGTATTCTCGTAATCTTCAAGAGCATCGATTGAAGTCGAAATAATGAGCTCCCGTAGAGCGATACATATACCTTGCTTAGCATCAACATCGGGAGAGGTCCGCAAGCCATCTTCAAGAGACGGCAACAAAGTAGCCAAAACACTCTCTCCAGCCTTCTTTATGAGATCACCAAGCGCATTTCCCGCGATAACTTTCTGCTCCATATTGGATGACCCAAGACGGCGAATGATCAGTCGGCTGAGCGTCGGTACTAAGTCTTTCAACGTTCGTGGGGAAGCGACAAGGGCCTTCCACACTGATATTGCAGCACTCCTAACCAGACCAGAGGTATCACAACGGCATATATAGAGCGACGCAAGTATTTTGTTCCTCTTTTCCTCTCCGAGGATCTCGAGGAGAGATTGGCCAGCCTGTGTTGCACCTTCTTCCTGTTCTTCAGTATCCAGCTTGTTGGTGATTCCAGTGAGGTTGAAGAGAAGATCGCCAACTAGCTCAACAGAGCTCAATCTGATACGATGGCTGTCATCTGCCAAACCGTGCTCGAGCTCCGGGAGAAGCAGGTCAATAGCCTTTGTTGAGAAATTCTTCACAAGCAAGCGACCTGCTCGCAACGATGTATCTCGAATCGACTCGGTATCATCGGCCAAACCGGCCAAAATTGGAGGAATAATTCTGTTAAGATATGAGGCAAAACTGTTGCCGAAACAAGCGGGAAGGAAGATAAAAAGTGACATAAATCCTTCTCGGGCAGAAGGCTTCGAGCTAGACACATTTTGCAAGATAGTGGGGAGGGTCTCTTCGAGCCTTGTTGTTCCCAATCCGGCAAGGACTTCTGAAAGCGCTTGAGCTGATCCCAACCTGTCGCCAGCTCCAGTGTCCGATTTAAGGGTAGACATGAGACTTGGAATAAGATCCGGAAGGGCATCCTCTCCGAGCTTCTCAGTAAGTGAACCAAGGGCTTTTGAAGCGGTAGCGCGGGTCGTTGGGACCGGGTCCACAATTGCAAGACGTAAACCAGCAACAAGTATAGGCAAATGTGAGATGAGATCTTTACGTTCAGTGAGGTGCGCTAGACTACCAATAATTTGAGCAGCTTTCTTCTTCGTTGTGGACCTGTCCCCAAGACCACGTTCAAGGATTCGAACGACAAGGGCCAAAGATGGCGCATCGAGATAATGCACAAACGAAACCTTTATCAATGCATCTAGAGCATCATCCGTGTACTTCGTTGGGTCGCTTAAGGCCTTGAGGAGCACTTGAACTAAACCCTTAACCTCCGGATTGCTGATGACATCCCCGAAACGTTGGAGACTGCGGTTTGCAGCGCCTCGAACCTCCTTATGGCTGTCATTCAGCACTACTGTGAGAGGCGGGATGATGTCTGGGAGGCTCGCTGCGAGCTGTTGTGGGTCTAAATATGCCATGGCACCAAGAAGATCGCAGGCTCCTTTCTTACTGCGCCATTGTGTGTCGTCAAGGCCTTCTAAGAGTGTAGGGAGGATTTGTTTTACCCCATAGGAGCTGAGGCTGGCGAAACATGCCTTCGCAGCATCAAGACAAGCCTCCCGGACGTCGATGTTTGGGTCTCCAAAGCTTGTAAGCAGCTGGGGAACGATTTGGATGACGTACGGTTCAAAGACCCGTCCAAGAACAGCCGAGAAGAGTTCATAGGCAAGAACGGCACCCTGTCTCTGATTCGGATCCTTTTTATTCTCGGTAGCTTCCTTTAGAAGAGCCATGATTCTATGTTGCCGTAATACAGAGACTCCTTTGCCCAGGGCAATCCCGGCCAGCCCATAAGCGGCGCCACGTCGAGACGCATAACTCTTGGACTGTAGAAGTTGGTTCAACATCTCTTGGATATAGCTGGCCGTTTCCGAAAGCCCAGAGAGCCTAATGAGTGGCGGGAGACACTCTGCTACTGCAGACTGTACCATTTCTGAAGGCGTCGGAAGAGTACCAAGTAATTTCTGAATAACTTTCGTTAACCGAGGATCTCCCGCCTTCAGGTGCCGTGCAAGAGACCCATAGAGAATAATCACGGCCTCGTTGAGCCAGTCTGAGCTCTCAGTCGCTTTGTCTGATGTTTCTAATGTTTTCTCAAAGAGCTTCATCAATTCTTCGACCTTTTGTTGGCCGCGTATTGCGATAACCGATCTTCCGCTATCCGACATTTGTCTTCTAACTGAGGAATTCCGGTCGACGAGAGGTCCATCTTTAATCAAGAATGTCATGAAGGATACTATTTGATCCCCTTCGAATCCATTGGTCATGGCCTTGAAAGCAAGAGCAATACCACTTCGAGCTTCCCAATGGTCTGTCATATCGACCTTTCTAGGCATCCCATACATATCCATCTCAGCAACCTTTGGCTGGATTTCAACTTTGTATCTAGACTGCAACTCCAAAAGTACATTGGAAAATATTTGAGGATTCAAGTCAACTGCATGGGCAAGGGCACGAGCAGCCGCGCCACGTAATTGTGCGTCCTCGGAGTTGAGATATTTCATGATAGCGTTATAAGAATCCTCGCCAACCTCCAGCGCATTCCCTTCCCAGATCGATTCCGCGAGATCAACATTCTCCTCTACATGGTCATGGCAGCATAGCCAAATGTGTTCCGAGAAGTCAAGGTCGGTCAAATCAATAGTCGATTCAATAACTTGCAAGATAGCAGTCCTGACAGAGATGTCCGGTACTATGGTGCCTTGTAGTAAAAGAACGAGCTCGTCTTGATCAATGTTTGATGCTACGCACCGGCAAAGATCAAACAGAGTATCTTTGATCATCTTATAGTGTTGAGAGTACCTCTGTAATGAGGAGATCAAATGCTGAAAAGCTTCGGCTCGGGGAAGACGATTATCCATAACTAGCTAGAATGAGTCTCTAGGAGAGAGAAACAAAGAAGAGAGGAAAGACAGAAGGAAGCTAGTTAACCCTACTCACAAGAAACGGAATGGAATGATAAGAATTCCAATGAAAGCAAGACCTGCTCCCCTTTCTCCTCTCCTTCCGGCTCGTCAATTCCATTTCCGCTGAGAACAAGGAAGATCAATGGGAGCACATAGGCGAGAGTTACCGCATCAAAAGGCCGCTGCTCGGATGCAAAACGAAGCCGGTACACAATCCTCGTCACAAGATCTAGGTGTATATCAACGAAAGATAACATAAATTCACAAACATAAGGCTTAAGGCTTACCACCAAGTGGCTCTGCTTCCATTTCAGGCGACAAAGAGGTTTTTCCTACAGCTCGCAAAGTCGCAATGCCGATGAAGGGCCTGAGGGCGCCCAAGCGCGAGGTAACTTTCTCAGCACAGGAGATATATGCCATCGCAACAGCATCTCCAACAAATAAGGCCGCATTTGCGCGAGCAAGAGATAGGAGAGACTTAATAGAAGAGTTGATCCAACCGCTTGCATCAATAGGGTGGCTAGTCGCGAGGCCATGAATGATCCCTGCTCCTCTTCGAATCCTCTTCTCCTCGAATCGCACATCATTTCGAATTTTCTGCTCCTTCGCTATTTGCGCATTGACCTTGGCTTGCTCGTCTGGCGTCATTTTTTTTTGCGTCTGGCCTTTCTTATGAGCAATCTGCGCCCGGAGTTCTTCCTCCCACTTTAAGGTATCATAATCCCTGGTATTTCTATCAGGAATCACCTGCTGTGCCTTAGTACTGAGAACATCTATAAACGCAGATCCTTCCGGTGTGCGAGCTATAGCTGCATCGGCAGGGGTGAATTTGGATATACGCCTAGCATCCAAATCATCTTGAATCAGGTTCACAAGGAACGGAACCATCACCTCAGGAGCAACGAATGCTAAATCAGTCGCGGCACCACAAATTGCAGCACTGGCACTGGGAATTTTGGATTGAATGGGATCCTAGAAAAACCAGTCAGCCAAGGAATGGTGAATATCAATTAATCAAGTAGGCTAACCTCCATTACTCGTGTCAACTGTCTTATGCTATCATGGGGATGTTCACAAATAAGTTTTCCGGGGTCGATTCCCGTTCTCAGACACAAGTCAATCCAGGATACATTTGGAATCAACTCTGTGCGACAAAGAACAAGCATCTCAATTAGCTGGCTTTTTATGGTGAGCTCAGTAGCGGCATGGTTAGGTTTCAATAACTCAGGTGCATGCGGGCAGATGGCTTTTACGACTAGATGCAGGAAACGCTTGCTGTTAGATCCCGCAGCTATGGCAGCAGAATCTTTTTCAGAATTCTCCGAGGACATAATCCAAATCCATAGCGCATTAACCATGACCGTACCTATCACATCCGTATTCTTCAGATAAACCGCCGAGAGCATATGCGCTACCTGCTGCCGGGTTTGTGGAGTAAGCCCGGAGCCAGCTATAACATATATGAAAGCTTGACCCCACGCATCCCTGACTATAGAGTCAAACATATTAAGGCTAGGATTCGTTGCGGTTGCAGCAAGTGCTCGAATCTCCCATAGCAAATCCACTTGGGAAGTTACTTTTGTATAGATCCTGGGGCTTAGAAGAAAGGAAGGTTTTGGAGCTAGAGACATTGAATGAGAGACGATATAATCCCAGTCACAAGCTGGTATATTGTCTGATCCCCGAGCTTCGGATAGACGCCCACATAAAGCAATAAACGCATAAGCTATGGACACGAGCCCACTTTGAGCTGCAGGCAGGGGATTCGCCACAATTTCGTCAAATAAACCTTTTGACGTTTGGATGGCTTGCGCTGTGAAGGGTTGATTGGATGAGCTCAAAAGAGCCTCGATATCGGTATTCCAGAGAACATCACCTATATGACGCTGCCATGCCTTTCTGAAAGGAGTGCGTTTATCACCACAACCATTCGAAATGACTCTTATTACGTCATCTGCCAGAATATCTTCAAACTTGACGAGGTGTGCAAGGTGCTTGCAAAAAGCTTTGATCTCAGGTTCTAGTGCAATTTCGCTAGATTCACGAGACAATAATGGGGTTAATCCAAGAGTAATTTCTCGGGATATCTTCGCCGAGCACGGAATAGAGAATAAGAGTTGACCATGAAGAGCACGTTGTTCGGGATTTGTAATCTTTAGGGTCTTTATAGGAGCGAGGATTTCACCTGCCATCTTGAAGAGCCAGTCTTCAGATTTGCACCTAGTTATCGAATACTCGATGGACTGAATTGCGCCATGCCTCACTACCGGATTTGTAGATTTAAGGTTTGACATAAGAGGTTTCAGGAGATGAGAATATGTCATTTCCGAGAGGTCAATCTCATCACGTAACGAGGTAACAAGTGACGGAATCAATCCATCCAAGACTACCTCAGGCGACCTCAAGATGGCCTTCTCGAGAACAGGTAACACTTCCTTTCTCAAATCTTCATAATAGACAAATGATGAGAAAAAGTCAGACAAACCAGTTGCTATGTGCTTTGGCACAAGCGTCCGAGATCCAAGAATCTCCTTGGTATAAAAGGTAAGAAATTTCGCTTTAACGTCCTCCATGACAGGTTCCCGTGTCCGGAGACGTGCACAAACGCCAGCGATAACGCCAAGGAAAGGCGCATTTTTTTGATTTGAAGCAGACTCGGCTGTTAATCGCGTCACTGAATTACGGATAACGTCTTCTCCCCAACTCTGAGATGAAAAGGCAGCTCGCAAAGCGCGTCGAGTGGTTCTAAGCGCATTCTCCTTCACCGTATGTCTCGTGGTGCCTCCAAGACACGTTTCCAGCAGTTTTGCATTAACCGAGATCACTCCCAGGATGATTTGCACAAGATCGTAGGGTTCATTATGGAGAATTTGCAACAGGACTGAGCACCACTCAATAAGAACGAAGGAAGAGGACGCGGCAAGACTGGACTTTGACGATTCGTGCCGCAACCTTTTTAGGACATAGTTCAAATTTTGGGTTCGAAATCGCGAACTCAGAACAGTGCGAAGGCATTGCTGGGCCGCTAAGCGAGACGATCGATCAATGTAAAGAGGATATGTTTGAAATAAGAGATCTATGAGGGGTTCTTGGGCGTCTTGTGGCAGAATAATGTCTATGGAAGATCAGCAGATGTGCATTGTTGACACTGAATTCAGACCTGCCATTTCTATCACGGATTTCCTGGAGCACACGAACTCGACGAGAAGTAGAGCTGGAAAGGAGAACGGCTCCTAACGTTTCCAAATCCCCATTACTCACTTCGTCCCATTGTAATTCGTCCATATTAATCGAGTTACCATGTCCTCTACTATTTTTCAGTCGGAAGTCTCTTCGGGGTGTCCCCGCCATATGTGCGCCGAAAAGACGGTCCACCGCTTACTATATTCTATATGGTGGTGATGACTCAGCCTCCCGGTGGGTATATGATAGGGGAATCATTATTCCGGTGAAATTTTGAAGGAAGCCCAAATATTTTACATAGTAATTTATACCCCCAACATCTCACCTAAATGAAAAGATCATGTATGATTTTGTAGAGTAGCCTCGGCTGTATCCACTGACGATATTTATATTTTTTGCATGAGATCATATTTCACAGTCGTTTCGAGATTCGTCCAGGCATATGTCAAAAATGGCAGTGATATCGTGAATATAAACATATAAACAAAACGGAGCTTTCGTTTCGGTTCGGTTTCATCTCACATATGACATTTCAATCCAATTTAGTGACTGTATCTCACTATTACCGTTTTAGGCTATTTGGAGTCCATATTCAGTCCTTAGTTGGGTGGCTGTGGTATAACGCATACATACATCGTGATGTAATTATAAATTAAACTACCCGTAGTGTCGGTCTAAAGGGATACTAAAGCCGGCAACGCATACAGGCTTGTCAGAGCTCTGTAATAGTCCTTATTTATGCCTATATGATACTACTACTAGTCATTGGTAATATGTACATACCTATGATATAATATTAAGCAACTACATGAACAAGGAGTTTTTTCATCTGGTATGTACATGTCATAGTTCCTTGTCAGTTTCGTTATAGGTCAAGATTGCGCATTTCGTGACACGCGAAGACCCTTTTAGAAAAGCTTCGACGAAACGACATGAGCTCAGGTATCATCTAGAAGGCTAGCGTGTAAATTATGCTCCTGATTTCATTACTATTTTGTTCTTGGATTTCCAATTAAGTGCCGGTAGTTAAGTCTGAAGCCGTGGGTGTAACTACATAGCCGTCGCGTGACGCCTTATGATTTCTCTGGAATAGTCTGGCCTTAGAAACCCGCATTGCTTATGGTTCAGCAATCAAGTCATATGAATTCTACCGCTCCCAGGTAGGGCTCTGTACCTGGCCAGCAACAATCCACTCATTGGCAGAATGGGCTACAGGCAGGGCTGTTGGCAAGCTTCTTATCAAGTTTCAAGGAAAGATCAAATATGAGACAATCATTACTATGCTTTCAGCGCTTCGGTCGGTCCATGTGGACAAGTTGTAAGAAGGGTGTCAGGGAACTAGTCCTGACTTCGTATGACTTCCTTTCTTTAGCTATGATGTTCTTTCTTTAGGACAGGTAGATATCACATGGCCCACAATATATACATATATAGGCGCACTAGCCCCACAAGGCTTCGCCTTCTCCTTCTTCTCTTTCTCTTCTCCTTATGCTAGGATAGTCGAAATAGCATTGCGATATCTTTGCAAGAGTTCCCTATCAAAGGGTAAGTGCAGAGACAACCAGCTTATTCGAGAGTAAGAATCCCTGTGGCAGCAGTGAGGTAGCGTAAGGGCTACACACTCAGCTAAGAGGAAAATACATGAATGAACTATCTCAATGACATAGCTCAGTACATACATTAAGGGAAGGAAGCGAATTGGGAAATGATGGAAAAACTCTGACAGCCGAATCCCTAGTCAACGAGTCTTTGTTTCTTTCAGAGCAATCCCCAGACCATTATTACACAGTGGGACATCTACAGCCAGCATTCTTACCATCATAGTGAGTACCTGGGAGGTAGAACGCCCTTAGAGGCCCTGGTGGATGAGCTCAAATTGAGTGAGGAATGGGCTGTCCAGTAGACAGGGATCCACGGTAGGCTCCAGAGCTTATTTCTCGCATCGCAAGACCAGATCAAGCTTATGAGATGTTTCCCGGATCTTGTACTCATTGATGCGACCTACAAATCAAACAGGTATAATATCCCGATCCTACGCTTCAGTGGGGTCAGGCCAAATAATAACTTCTTTTCTGCCGCGTTCTGCTTTATACCTAGTAGAGAAGATGAAGAGGAATATTTATGGGTTGTCGAGTAATTTAAGCAGCCAGTTCGCGGCCGTTTATGCCGTGTTTCTGCAAACCTTGGATGCGTTCCTAATTCATATTGCTCCCTAGCCTTAGCCAAAGCGAATGGCGTAATGTATTCATTGATCTTCGCGGGGAGAGTCAACAGGTGCTTAGCCCGAACTCTGAAGGGCGGGGGCGCCTAGGCCTCAGCTAAAGCACTCTTAATTCTTAATCCGAGCATGCTGTTCCTTGAGCATCAGCTTTAGTGTATTCACAATGCCTAACAGATCGTTTGTCGATGTTACGTTGCAAGCCACCATTCGACAATTGAATGAAGGCCTTCGATTTCTGAGGCAGTGGTAACGCCATAGAAACGATACCTATTGATACAAACCTTGATTAAGTATTCCTTTAATGAGGGCTGGTGCCATTCAAGGTACAACAGCAAGTCCTGTTGGTCAGCGTTTGCCGATATGAATGCAACCCAACTTTCTTCAAACTACTGCGGCGTCTTAGAGGCTACCATCTAAATTACCACGAATTAACTAATCCAGTCCCAAATCCTCAAGATCCAAACGCAGTAATGCAAAGGAGAAAGCGGTAGTCCACAATACAACTGGGAGGATATGATAAAGCAGTGTGACGAAGCAGCTTACCTTATTCCAGTCTGTCATACATTGCTCATGCTATTCCTTCATCTTTGTACGGTCCTCACTACCTTCGACATAATCAGCGAGACGCCAAGTCTTCTTGACGTGGTAGAGGACGTTCTACTAAATACGCCATATACAAAGGATCCGCAGAATACCTCCAAACACTTGGTCTAAAGCTCCTCGCAAGGCCTTACCATTGTCAGTAATAAGTAGCGAACTGGCTGCTTAAAATTACTCGACAACCCATAAAATCAAAGGGACCAAAATCAAAAACCATGTAGCGATATATATCTCACACCGTGGGAAATTATTGCCAAAGCTTCATAGGACTGTAGACACGTGATCCACTAATCGCGCCCTCGAGCAGTTCAGTTCCTCTACTTCAGTTCAAGACAAGACCCTCGCCCTCAATTGAACGCCCTATTCCCGGGCCTGATACTACTGATGAAAAGCTACAAATACGCAAGTTTAGAAGCGTTGATACACGTTGGGGTGGCGTTGTGATTGCTATTTGAAAAAGGCGTGTTTTATTGAATTTGTATGGGAAAACGGGAAGATTTTTGAGGTGCGTCTCGAGTCTCAGTCCGCTTGTACAGTACCTAGAGGCTTGCCCTCTAGTAGGCGAATAATCCGACGGAACACATCGCCCACAAGTTCCCTTAATGCAATCTGCGTTAGGAATGCTACAGCACAGGTGTGCGCGGGATTATACAACAAGTAATCACAAGAAGCGTGGTAAGTTATGCTCCCAGCCACACGGAACTAAACCGTTCCAGGTTCCCTAGGTCCATTAGCACGTGACATTCCCTTAATGTGGATAACACCGGCCGGTGTCATTTTCAGCATCGGTTTAATGGATACCCATATTCCTATTGTAAACTGCTTTATACATCTTTTCTCTAGCTTAGAAAGCTTGCATTAAGCAGTATGCCGGCAAATAGAAAGAAGAAGCCAGCATCAAACCCGGCGCGAGGGTTTGCAACAGTGTCTATTCCAAAACTCAAAGCAACTGATCACACAGGAGCTTCGCCAACAGGGCAATCTACAATCATACCCGACAATGGGCAGTCACTAGCTCACATTGTGGATGAGAACTCTAGACGTGAACATGATAACCAAGTTCATCCACAATACACTTCCTCCAAGCTCGAGCAACACCTCGAAGATGCAGAAGTACAGTCATTCATCGATAAATTTGCATCTAGATGTAAAAGCGATGCTAGTCGTCAAGCGTCCAGGCTTGACACCGAGCGACGGATTCTACGGCCCCAAGCGGGTACACTAGATCTCACCGACTGGTTGCCACCGGAGGCTTTGAACTTGATCCTTGATCTGGGAGAAAAGGAAGAGCAGCATGACAGGAACCCAGAACATGGCCTAACTGAGTTGAGACGACCGCTTGATGAGGATGAGCTGTGTACCAGGCTTTGGACCCTAACGGGCACACTCTTCAGGCTAGGTTTTCCAGACTTGAAGGTGGAAGATTTGCTGAAATATCTTTTACGCCATCACACCTGGAATACGGTAGACCGGAATAAAGATGTGGCGTGGAAACTTGATGAATCTTTGCACTGGTTGGCGCTACATTGCGATCTTGATGATCTGCCATGTTATGATAGGAAAGAACTGCAGTTACCCAAGGCAACTGAATTTCCCATGTCGTGGATCACCGGTAACATCAATTGAACACTATCTTACTTAACTTCTGAGCTGATTTTTGTATAGAAGATCAGCAGGCCCAATCTTTGGCTATTAATTCACCTATTGATGACAATAGTACTTCAAAGAAACAAGAGAGCCAAACACAGGTGATAAACTCGCAGGGTTATGGTTCCGATGAATCTGATAGTACTCTTGACCCAGACGATTTAATACCGGAATTTCTATCCCTTCGAAGTCAACTTTATAATCATCGGCCCAATCTTTTCAAACATTCTAAAACCAGCGAACGGGGAGATTATGACGATTTAGGCCCCCAGTTCGTAAAAGTTCGGCAAAAACTTGCTAAAATTGAAAAGGATGTGCTCTTTGACCACGCAGAAGCGGAGATATTGTGGAAGGAGAAACTTACACTATTGAGGAATGAGAGCGCTTTTTTCATGCACAAGAGCCAGAGCCAAATAGATTACCCCTCCGAAGAGAACCGAGGTGAAGTAAAAAAGACAATTGACGACCACCATGAAACCAGACAGAAAAACCGATCCCAATCGGTTAATGAAAACGACTTGAATCTAGGATTATTTGGCGAGATGTTCATTGATAACTCGTCCACTACTAAGCCGTCAATTGAAAGCGATTCACGTGGTGGTCGTATTCAAATTCGGGATTTTGGTCAGTCAAGTGGTTTATTAAGCCCCCGGCGAGTTCTGGAAGAAAGCTGCAAGGCAAGGTATGAGAACTTGGCGGTTGAAAGAAACTATTCAGCTACTGAACAAGATTGCAATGGCCAGGGATTCGGGTTGCAAGGTAGTTTATAAGAATATTTCTTCATCGACATATTCAAATAGGCAAGCGGTCGAAGTACAATGGTCAAAACCCCGAGATGCAATACCTCCTATCCCGTTGCACTTAGTTTCCTACAAATCGAGTCCATACGCTATGTTCGCATCGATGGATGAAATCTCGACGCCAACATCACAGCAAGCTGAGTGTTTTATTTCAACACTCGCTCTTTTCCTCCTTTCAGTGGTAGATACTAAAGACAGCAAATTATATCTCCGACTTTCAGCTCCCTGGCGGGATCTGGTGGCTGAATTCGCAGATACTAAAAAAAAAAACGAGGAAGAAACCGACAAACAAACCATCAAAAATTTGAAGACGCTAATAAAAGCAAATCTTAGGAAGTCTGAAGGTGGCGTAGTGTTAACAAACAACCTCGCTAAACGGGACGAGATCGCTAAACGTGAGAAGTCCTCGCACACGCCTCAGGTTGCAGATGAATCGATACCTAAAGACTATTTAAAACAACTATGGTTAGAGAAGACTTACAGCGTTTCTTTCCAACGTATGATCCGTTCTAGGATAAAATTGCCCGTGTGGAATTACAAGCAAGAGATTCTTAAGGTTCTTGCAGCGCATCAAGCAATGATCATATGTGGCGAGACGGGAAGCGGCAAAAGCACACAGATACCATCTTTCATTCTCGAACAAGAACTATTAAATGGGCGCTCCTGTAAAATATATGTTACCGAGCCTCGCAGGATATCAGCTATATCTTTGGCAAAAAGAGTTAGCGAAGAACTCGGTGAGAACCAACATGATCTCGGAACTATCCGTTCCCTAGTTGGGTACGCCATCAGGTTGGAAAGCAAAGTTAATCGATCGACAAGATTAGTATACGCGTAAGTTTTTCTTTCTACATTTCAAAATCTAAATCTTACCCGCGCTCAGGACCACAGGAGTGATACTACGAATGCTTGAACATCAGCCTGATTTCCAAGATATCACTCATATCGTACTTGACGAAGTCCACGAACGCAGTATTGAAAGTGATTTCTTGTTGTTAGTTCTCCGAAGAATAATGCTGACAAGACCCCAACTGAAGGTAGTTTTGATGTCTGCAACAGTTAATGCTCAGCAATTTTCATCTTATCTTGGTGGTGCCCCTATATTGAATATTCCTGGGCAATCATTCCCAGTGAAGGCCATGTATTTGGAAGATGCAATTGAGTTGACGAATCACCGCCTGGATGAAGACCAAATTCGTACTTCGTTCGACGAAGTTGACGACCCTTCTGACGAAATTATCCCCGATGATGCAGAGAACGATGGCCAGACCAATAGAGTCCAGCTAAATCTCGAAGATTATACAGACACGACGAAAGAGACTGTACTAAAATTCAACGAATACCGCCTAGATTATGGCTTGATCACGAAACTCGTATTGAAGATCGCTACCGAGGACAAATTAAGTCAATACAGCAAGGCTATCTTGATCTTCATGCCTGGCTTGGCGGAAATTCGTCGTCTTCGCGACATAATCCTTGCTAACCCTGCTTTCGATGAAGGATGGACGATTCATGTTCTTCACTCATCTATTAGTAGTGGTGATCAAGAGAAGGCTTTTATTCTGCCTCCCGAAGAGATCAGAAAAATCGTTATAGCAACAAATATTGCAGAAACAGGTGAATAATAATCTCTTTGATCCGTTCACGTGAAGTAGGCTTATTTTCGAAGGCATAACAATCCCCGATATCACCGCCGTCATCGATGCAGGAAAGGAGAAAGTAATGCGGTAGGTATTCCAACGTCGCCTGCCAATATATAGACCGGCTAAGCCTTTGAAGTTTCGATGAGAGGCGACAACTTTCACGGCTAGCAGAAGGATTCATTTCCCGTGCCAATGCGAAGCAACGTCGTGGGAGAGCAGGTCGGGTTCGACCCGGAATTTGCTTTCATTTATTCACTAAATACAGGCACGACAAACAGGTATTGCTATAAATCATAGAGAGAGGTCTAAATATATGCTAAAGTTTTAAGTAGCTAGAGGAACATCAGGCACCCGAAATACTCAGACTTTCATTGCAGGACCTTATATTACGTGTCAAAATCTGCAACTTAGGGGAAGCGGAGGAGACGCTCCTTAAAGCCTTAGATCCACCCTCTTCTAAGAACATCCGACGAGCCGTTGAGTCACTGAAAGAAGTGAAAGCCCTGACAAGTACAGAAAGCTTGACCCCACTGGGAAAACAGCTAGCAAACCTCCCTCTAGATGTCCTCTTAGGGAAGCTCATTATCTACGGGAGCGTTTTCAAATGTCTAGGTGCTTGTGTCAGCATCGCCGCGATCCTATCATCAAAATCACCTTTTCTTAGTACCGCAGAATCAACCACATCAAGGGAATATGCTATACTGCCTTTCAAAAGAGGTAGCTACTCTCCTTTGTTATTAAATGAGCGTCTCATTGATATTCGTGGTAGGAGATTCGGACTTGTTAACAGCCTACAACGCATATTCTGCCTGGAAGCGTATGAAGAACGACCCCGGAATGAACGAGTACGCATTTTGTCGGAGGCATTTCCTCAGCCCACAAGCCCTGTCTAATATCGAAGATATCAAAACACAGCTCTTGGTTAGCCTCGTGGACACAGGACTATTGAAACTGGACGCCGCAGAACAGGCTTCCCTAAATCGGTATTTATTCTACGAATATATCTGATGCCTTCCCCGAGTTAACTTGCGTCAGGGCTCGTTTTACAGTCCGCCAACGACATTTTTTCACGATTCCCGGACGATTTGACATAAATGGAGAGAACGATCTTATCATCAATTCAGTAATCGCATGGAGCTTCTATCCCAAGCTGCTTACTCGTGAGGGCAAAGGCTGGCGAAATGTTGTGAACAATCAGATTGTCAGTCTTCATCCGACATCTGTCAATAAGCGTTCAGACTCCTGTCCGGGATGGTTCTCATTTTACCATATTATGCGAGGCGGTGGAAAGTTTTACAACGCGCATGAAACCAGCGCCGTTGAAGATATTGCCGTAGCCCTCCTGTGTGGAGATTCGGACTTTAAGGTGAGTTACTGTCACAATGCTAGTGTCTTATGGAAAATTTTTGGTAAACAACAAGCAGCTACCGGCACGATACTAACTTTGACAAGCTCTATTCGGGTCTAATCTTGATCGATGGTAATCGGATAAGGTTCTCCGTAAAAGATTGGAAAACAATGCTTGCCTTTAAAATTCTCAGCACAAAGGTCCGGAACGTAATTTCGGAAGTATTTCGGAATCCCCGTAAAAATCTGTCACCTAGACAAGAAGAATGGTTGGCACTCTGGCGTCTGGTTTTTCGAAAGGGCGGTGATGATGCAATTGCGGTATCCAGTCTTGGTCCATAAGCCTGCGCCAGTTAGGGTGATCGAGATTTTCCTCCTGAAAAAAGAAGAGGGGGATATAGTGACAAAGGCACGAGAACTACCCAGAATCTCCTAGATATAACATAATGATCAAGCGACCCTTACTTTTAGAACGACACTAGAAATAACTACAATCACTATCTCCAAACCCCTTCATAGTCGTTTAGTCCTGAAAACCGTGCTACCCGAAGGAAAAGGAAAGGGCAGAGATAGACAAAGAAAGTAGAACGGTTTGCCTTCTTACGCCAGTAAACAAGAATCAAGCATCTCACTCTGCTAAGTTTTCTCTTCCGACCTTGTCATGCCTCTATCTCACATCACAATTTCCATTGCCTCTCAAACTTTTCATTTACTCATACAAAATGAGTACCGAGAACTTCACCAAGCTTCGACAACATGCCTCCAAAGAGTACAGAAAGCTGTTTAGCGGCAACACTACTCTTCAAGACGTTTGGATCTCTCTACAAGCTGGTTGTGATCGTGGCACCATCCTCCCCTTGATCACTAAGGTTAAAGCTTTTCACTATAGCACGTGGGAGGCAAAAGATACGATCAGCTCTTACACCAGTCGTCTTAGAGACCTTTATCTAGACCGTAACACTGTAAAACTATTTAATGTCCAGTGATCCAAATCTATGAATGTCCACACTTCTTCCAGTAATGCATTAGAGTGATAAAGGGGGCGGACCACCATGATGGACCATATATAGTTCCCGGCTCACAGCCGGGATCCTCAGATGAAGAAGACACTGACTGATGTGTATGTGCATAGATGTTCTCCATACGCACATGTACCTTAGTGCAATAACTATGCCCCTTGTACATACATACATAGGTATTTACCCAGCACGCCACGCTACTTTAATATCATAGAGATACGTAGGCAGAGAAACACAATGGGGAGTAAAAACGAAACCATCACGGACAGATACCAAAAACCAAAAGCTAAGGTATATCATAGAACGGACTATGTATGCATCGATCTGTAGTTGATTGAGTTCAATAGATTGATTGGTATAATAATAATAATTACCGTAAGTCTATATCATTAGTTCAACCCCAGAGACAGTTCTGGGTTTGATCCGTTTCATGCACACATATGGGGTAGGGTTATTAATTGACTTGAGGTTACTGAAGAAGAAAAAGAAAAGCAAAGAAAACTGTTTACCCGCTTCAAGATTTATTATTATACATCTGGGGGTGACCTGTGTATCACTACTGCTATGATATGACACTGTAATATCGGAGGAAGTAGATATGAGTTTGATCGAATTTGTAGCTATGCAGGTTTTCATCCATTGAACTTGACATGGGCAAATGGAATATCACCGACTCCGTACTTATCGAAGTATGATGAGTACTAAATTTGTCGATCGGTTCCTTATCATCCCTTCCCCGTACGAACTGCCCTATGAAAGAAGGAAGGTACAGATGCACGTTCTCCCAATCGGTTTTGCTTTCTTCAGGAGGAGAGAAAGTGCCTATCGTAGGTGAACCGCTTGTATGTACTAGTATGTAGTCTATATGGTGTTCGTAGTGGTTAAATGCTATCGTATCATAGAATATTAATACATGCACACGTGGTACATATGATATTGTAGTAGTATATAGTAGGTTCCAATTCATTGATAGAAATGACTTCTTGATTCGTCACGCTTGCTTGAACAGACAAACTTACCCTGACGAGAAATACTTTGATTAAACGGACCCGGATATTTAGCAGTTGTGTATGTAGGAAGAAATAAGGAATATTATCAAGGTATGTTGTACTCAAGCGCCCAAACTTCACCGGCATGTCGAATGTATGTAGGTATACTGTATACTATGTACCTGTACCCAGTATGGATTATCAACATCTGCTAGAAAACGGCTCAGCCAGCCTCGTTTCTTTTTTTTGCTTTCCCCTTTTGAAGAGCGAACAAGCTTGTCATGCGTATACATACCTGTACTATGTAATGTACTATCATTAGGTAGGGGTACATATAGCTACCATGATATGTAATACTGTGCCTAGGAAGTGTGGATAGCTTCATCCAAACCATTCTTAATGTATGTCCTACGGTTATTTAAGTTCACGAGTTGTTTATCATCTGTCCGAGCAGAAGGAACAATAATTCACCCTTATGGGTAACACAATATCCTGAGATCACCAGCCTTCGTCTCCTACACTGTTATCGTTATCTCCACCTTACTACATAGTTTCTATATGGAACTGGAGTAAAATCCCCCCGCGATAGTGAAATATAAGACGGGATCGACACAAATAAGATTGAATGAATTTTGGCTCTAACTATATCTTTGGCTGATCGGTTATCATAAGCTGATTAAGAACGTTTAAGACAAGAATGGAACCTTTTCCTAAGGAGGAATGACAACTCATTTTTAGTGTAGCGGCTGACAAGGCGTCGATGGCGTATCAAGATCCCGTGGTGGCTCATCTGCGGCGATCCATCCCTAAGAACATTTTGCTGAGTGTAGGTCACGGGTTTTACGGTTGAATATACCACCGCACTGTCACAGAGAGAAATCGAAAGGATAGAGAGGCTAGAAATGGAGCGGTCATCATACTATCTTAACATCTACGGGATGACAAGTCACCCTGTTGATAGGTGAATGAAGCGTCGAAAAGTACGAGTATGTCCGGGAATACGCGAGGAGAATAGGAAAAAAAGAAAACAAGGTTGAGGTTACGGAGTCATCCGCCTTGCGTACTCCGTCTTTCGTTTCTGAACTTGAGAGCGGATGGAGACTCGTGGCGTGGATCGATCCTGTCGCTCACACTTGCATATGCGAGGACGGGTCGTTGCAGCCGAGGGCCGCCCCTGTGCGCAAATCGCCGCGAGACAAGAAAAGAGCTCTTTCCCAATCCAATCACCCTTGCCACCCTTGAACGCAAGGGGTGGACAACTGGTTGGGGGCAAGTCGAGGCGGTCAGCTGTCCAAGGACTAGGAGGGGAGGGGATTGAAGGGTGTGGTTGTCGTCGATATCGAGCCTGGCTGCCTAGCCCTTGACGTCGGACGTCGAAGGGTTAATCGGGTTATCGGCGTCCAACATCCGGAGATAGTTTGACTGGCGATGAGGAGTCCAGCCCAGCTGGCAAAGGGTGGCGCTAACAGCGAGAAAGGACCACACTGGGATGGCCACCTGGCCCCGGTCAGTTGGCTAGTCGGTTAAGTGCAGCTGCGAAAAGAAAAAAAAGGTGGCCTGATGGAATGTGTCAGATACGTGGACGTTCCCTCAGCCAGTCCTTTGCGCCCGCCGATAATTTTGCGAAATTTCGAGACACCAATCAGACGCTGACCTTTCCCTTCCCGCTTCCTCATTCGATTTTGCCCCTGGTCTGCTGGACTGACGAAAGAGTCCCTCGCAACCTTATGTGATTCCTAATTTTTTTTTTAGCCGTTCGTTTTATTCCACGTCAACACTGGTTGTTTGGGCAAGAATGGTGGGCGGCCAAATCGAGGGAGTCGCTGATCCTTTTTGCACTTGGATGGAGTAGTCCATCCGGAGAAGGGAGCAAGACCCGATGCATCCCAGCTGGATCGGCTCCTCAATCCATCAGTGATCCAACAATGTTGCGCAGACACGCCATCACACCGGCATGAGAAGACGGGAGCCCACCGAGTAGTTCATGACGGACCCTCCATGAGGGAAAACTGGAGACCCCATCGTATCAAATCAACGACTCAGGGCAAAACCCAACTAGATTCTCCTCATAGTAAGGACTCGAGATTGTTGGACACTCAACCGCCAGGGTCTCTTCAACAAGGTAATCAATATTATTATGATAATAAGTAATAAGTGTCATTGCCGCTGAATGCTGACACTCCCAATCATACTACCATACCACTAGTCATGGCTCCTGATGACAGATGAGATCTGCTGAGGCTTGCGCGAACCTCATGACTAGAAATAGATGGAAATTGTGGTCAAATAATTGGACAAATCCGGTTCTAGTGCCCAAACTATTTGTCTCAGCATAATCTGAGAAAACAAAAGATCAGACCTAACAATCTCCCCCTCCCCAGTCATCAAGCGGAGGAGCTGGATCTTAAAACAGCATCCCAACACAGTCAAGAGTGATAGCCAAAATTGAGAAGGAAATAACTCTGCCAGTTTGAATTACCACATGGTCCTTGATGTAGGCAGTTCCCAAATCATGACCTGTATGTCACTAAGTTCATCACTGGGCCATAGATCTTGTTGTGATGTTCTCTGCCTTAGAACGTGGTTTATATCTGTATGACATGCTGCGAAGCCTAGTGTCCACTTGTGAATGTACGGTAGATCTTGCCCGTGCACGCATGAGACATGCAATGTGAGTTTATTTTTTCTGCATTGGTAGATGTAACTTCCGCTGCGTGACCCTTGCAGTAGTAGATGGCGGAGTGTTTGAAAGTGCTGACGTCAAAAACAGCCACCAGAAACTCCCAGAGCTGGCTAGAATTTCAGAGCAATCGGAGCAAGTTGTCATCGGAGATTTGAGATTGATGAATGGTTCACCATGCTGTAGACAACATTCGACAGTTAAAAGACTAGCTTACTAATAATTATGTCCCAGAGCGGACAGAAAAGTAGTTACTTTATCATCATAAGGATGATCTTGTTTGTTGAGATGCCGAGGAAGCCGAGCCGATAGGTCTATTATTGAATCCAAACTATGGAGCAAATTATTATTGGGTGGAAAATGGATGTGGTTGTCTGATGCAATGACGATCATCCGACGGTAGTGGTGGATATCATCTCTTCGACGGTTTTATCAACCTCTTAGCGTTCCGAGATGCATGGTAGAATCTGGATGTGCGGTCCAGTTGACTGACATGAACTGCATCTTGTGTCATCTGTCGTGGTGAGAGTACCTCGTTATGTGATTCCACACTCGTATGGAGCGCCCTTCGAGGGTCATACAGGACTACGGTTGGATTTTATTACTTTAGGTCCCTAGCATATATGTGTGCTATACATGATATATTACTTTATATATATAGGTCTGAGGAATTAGTTAGAAAGGCGATTATATGCTATCAATCATGACGTCTTCGACAAGTTGAAAATAAAGTGCTTACATAGAAATACTGATTATCATGTTTGTCTATATAATACAATTTTTTAGTGCTTTGGATTATTGGAGACATAACTTAGGCAGCTCGTAAGTTAACTTAATGAGAGAGTACATGATCCAGACTCTGGAGTACTCCATCAAATCATTAGTACTACTTGGAGCCAACCGATCTTTACGGTCTTCCATCGTACTAGTGAAGCGGAATTGATTAGACAATCTGACGGTGTGGCAGTATTTCTTCAAACCTGCTGATCCGAGGAGCACAGAGTTGGCGTTGTTGCATCGTTTCCGATTTATTTTATATATATCAAGCTCTTCCGGACCGGGAAAGTGGTCAGCTGCTCCATTGGGAAATGTATCCGTCACCGGTTATTGAAGTTTATTTATATTGTTAGGTAGTCGGATTCGTCGCGTGTTGACAGGAAAAGACCAATCCTGCACTAGACTAAGAGCCCTGCTAAGTCTAGTGAATTATTGGTTCCTTCTGTCAACATCGAGGTCGTCAGATCAGCGACGATCAGCGACGATCATCATGTCATCAAAGCGACACACTTTCAAAGCCGAACGAGGGGACTTGTTATCGGATTCATGATGATTCTGCTGTATGAGTTTGCGTCACCTGATTTCCTTGGGAGCTACCAATATCTGCGGTCAGAGCTAAAGTTCCTTTCTTTGTTTTTTTTTTTTTGCTTGGTTGTTTAGACCAATCATCTTCTAGGAAGATCAGATCGTGAAATCAAGAAGCCTGAACTATTTATCATAAGTAAGTTTGAATAAAGTCAGTTCTATTCGCTCCTTTCCGAACTTCTTTTTTAAGCTTGGTCGGCACCAACTTAATTCGCCCAAATATGATAGCTAGCAGCGTTAGACGTTTATAGAATGTTTAAGCGACGGAGCATTGAGAGAGGAATACACAGCCTTGATGGACCCTCCTGAAAACTCAATATACTACGTGTGTAGCTATTCTACTGCTCTTTTAAGCTTCATAAATCGCATACTGTGCGTTAGTGGCTGTGGATAGCGCTCCACTGCGCGGCGGGCTAACTTTGAATTGTGGGAAATTAAAAGCCTGCTTGGCTCTCATCTTCGAAGGGAACCTAAGGTAGAGTATTATTCTTTAAATGCATTATTTGATTCGGCGCAGTAGCGAAAACCTGTGTGATAACTTGGCTGAGGAAATAAAGGGGTAATCAATCAACTAAGATCCTATCTGCTACACACTCACTCGTTACCTTATGAACGTCTGTACATTGTTATTACTACAACTATACTTTCTATCATATATTGCTTTATTCATTATATTAAAAGACCAAAACGGAGCCGAATATGATTAGCTAGCCAGCTGTCCCTTCATCTTTGCCACGATCAACCAGAGTTCAAAGTAGAATAGCAATATTAACCTATCATTTTCTCGAATGCTGCCCCTAGCTTCGCAATGTTGGTTAATCAGATACCAATTAGCCAAGGAGGACGGAAGCCACGGAAGGATGGGCGACACCATTTTACTGGTGAACACTGCGACTCCAGAACTCGTAGTGTGTACGGTGTAAACGATTTACGGTCACTTTTAAGTAACAACTCATACTCGCAATTCATTCTCTACGAAGGGGATAACGCTTGAGCGGACAGCTCTTCTGTGGATATCTCATGGTCGAGGACCTAATATGATACGATAGGTATGGATAAGGTAAGACAGCGTACTGGGTACGGAGAATGAGGTTCAAGAAGTACACAATCAGCCAAGCCCATTTAGTGGTGAGAAATGTTGCCGAGAAGATGTAACTTGTTGGAAGTTTGAAGTATCACACATTACGACTGAGATGTGCAGGAACCTGCCATTGAGAATTGAGACATCATAGCTCCTGGAACCAGTCGCGATTCTGGCATCCCTTCCGGATCCTTGGCCCCGAAAGCCAGCACTAAAAAACCTGGATCAGGCGAGCAAAGGATTCTTCAAGAATTATATTATTATACATACTGGATCTGTACTTGGTTGCTAGTTTGTTGGTGGTGTACCCCTCAACACCTTGATCCTGGAGATGCGACGAATAATAATTCGCGGGGTATCAAGTTCTCGGTACTCCATCTGTACCCCGTACTCCATACTTTACAGCTTGAGTATTCAGTAATACTATGTTTGAATCTTACCAGCAGATGCCTGCCATCGCCAGGCTGCTAAGGATTCACGAACGCCCCATTTGCGCCATCTTCCGTAACGAGAAGCTGACTCGTGGTTCCCACCGCATTACCCATGCCATGCTAGCGGGCCGCGGCATACGTGGTAACGGCTAAAGGGGACGAAGGATGGGACGATAGTGGCCTAGGAAACAAGACGCAGACAAATCTTCTGTGGAGGCTGTCACGGGCCAACTAAATCATTCGCCAAAGGAACGATGGTTAGTCTGACAAGGCTCCCGATCCGCCCTGGATCGCCTGGATGTCGACCCGTTGGCAATCTAAGGGGACCCGTCATCTGTGGTTCTTTGAGAGCTCTGATCCCTGCCTTGTTCAGAGTTGATTCTGGGAGTCCGGTGCGCTCGCTCTTCTCTAGCTGCGTGTTTGCCTATCATATATCGACTCCCATCCGTTGTCGTGGCTGCAGTTTAGAAACCATCCAACCCTTGTATCGAGATCGACTGCTTCGTATAACAGACGGAGCATGGCATTCGGGTGTGACTGAGGCAACAAACGCTCTCTAAAATGCGGAGTCAAGGGGCAGAATAATCAGATTGGCTATATCTAAATTAACATTTACCGGGCGGTATACTACAAACACGTTAATGATTCGACGCGCGGTGAATTCATTTCGCCGGCAGAATATCAATGTCTCTTTGCTGGCCAGACACTCATTATTCAGTGTGTACTAGCGTATGAATAATATTTTTCCGTTGTCATGATTACAAATCCTTTCCGCTTTTATCCGCAGCCTTTGAATCTGTTGCTGTCATTTGACTCATGATGTCTTTCTATTGAACTGCTCTCATCCACGGTCATGTTACCGACATTCTAATAAGTATCCTGTTCGTCATTGTGTCTTTGATCCCGTCCTCCCATGACGATATTATGCTTTACTATTACTGCCTTGAACTAAGATGTTACTAAAACCCGCTACTGTTGTTAGTCCCATTAGTAATTGTGCTTAAAATAAGATACAATTTCGTCTTTTAATTATGAATTTATACTAGCTGTAGTAATGTAGATACCCGCTTTGAAAGTCCTTGAGATTCGGGGGCTGGGAGGTCCCTGTAATTATTATCTGAAGGCTGACCCTAGCGAGACAGGTGTACTCTGCCGGGTTTCTAAAATTATGACTCGACAACAAGATGAATTACTAGTTATAGGACTAGTAATACCCAGGTCAAGCTAGTGACTGGTGCATCATTTCAGTGATGGGGACTCAGAGCAGCACCCTGTCAACCAGGATGGGGATTCTAATCAAAGAGTCATAGGACAGGGGTAAAGTTTCCGAATCAACTGTGGATGAATCATACTCCAAAGTCCGTCTTCAGAACAGTTCTATTTATTATTGAATCAGATCAAATATCGGATACGGTGCTTTTCTCAGTAACATTCTCGTATATCTTAAGTTGAGATGCTTGACCATATTGAGCCTAGGGCCGATGACTACGAACGAAAAGTTGAAGATCTCGCGCCGTTGTGGTTGCAGAATCTTGCATGAGTTTCTTCCGCACGGTCGACTTGTATGTACAGCCTTGATCTGATCTATATGATAGCTCCATCTCATGGACGACTGCCTCGTGCATTGTGACATTCCCGAGTTTCTTTCTATGTATGTAGCTGGGCGGTTGATCATGAAATAGTCGATTGAGCACTGGATTAATACATTGTTGCATCTGTTAACGGATTTCCGCGACGGCATAGCCACTACCGGATCAATCGCTTATTTACCATGATAGTATAGGAGTAGTAATAAAGTGATCATGTGCGGTGGGAAACCTCTACATATTTATATTTAATTACTATTCATTTACGATATGATATATGTATTAGGTACTACGGGATTGAGTTTGCGAGTCTCATTACCGACTTGTTGGGGACAGTCGGCTTCTCGATGAATTAATTGAGGTAGTTAGTAATAAGTTGTCGCCATTGGACCGAGTTGTCCCGATCGCATGGAGATAAATGAGTTAACGAGTTTAAAGCTAGATATGTCAAAATTATAGAGAATATGTCTGATTCTGCAAGTCTATGTATGTATGTATGTTGTGCCTTGGGGAGATAAGTACCTCATGATCGTAGTGGACGGGTATGCGATGACTGACGTACGTCACCCTGTCCCTTCTTTCTATCCCTACATGTACTAATGTGGAAACACACCTAGTCAGAGACGGTTACTAGTGGTTATACGTATAATATAATTTCAGGACTAAAGAACTTTTATCGTATACGATATATTACAATGCTAGTACTACGACGTGCAGTAGCACTAATACCAACTAATGTTTAGCCAAGTTCCATAGTTTACAGTATCTGCAGAGTATATAGTAGTACTTTGTTCTCGACTTGGGGATCTTTCTCGTTATTATTATGATCATAATTAAATAGTAAACATTTGATGGCCCTTCTTTTTCTCAGATCCTGTACACCGCTGGTGAAGACAACCCGTCAATAATAATGTAATACTTCTTAATATATAAGTATATAACTTGACAGAGCTGTGTCTCGACCTGCCTAAAAGATATGTTGTCAAAGCGGCGCGTGCATGCATCCGATTTGTGCAGTACTAGTGCTGCGACGGCTCTTGTCAATTGGCGAATAGCGCGGGTGTTTCTTTTGCGATTTCCCGCAACGATCCCAGCGGCAAATATCATGCCAGTAGTGGGCTGATCCATTGACGATCCCAGAATTCTGAAGGCGCAGCATCCAGTCGGTTCGCAAACGCCGATATCCGTCCCGCGCAGGCTGGTTGTTGACTTGACGGACGATATCATAGGAGGATACGATACAATCAGATCTCTCTTTCGAAGTATATACAGTGCAGATTATTATGAGGTAGGACTCTGGAGTAACTCCCCGAGCTTTTCTCCGTACCCTGGTTACTGTATCATGTTATTTAGACGGTTACAGATCGAGAGTACCGACCTAGTATACTACTTGGTACTAGTAATAACGGTAATTTTACTCGTAGTATAACATTTTCCCTTTTTGTTTCCCTCCCACCCCTCTTTTCCATTTTTCACCTTTCCCTCTTTGTCTTTTTCATCCCTTCTCTTTTTTTCCATCCGCCCATTTCCTCCTCTCTCCTCCTTGGCATTCCTCTACGCCGCTCGTCCAATATGGAATCGCAGGGCCAAAAAGGCCAGGACTTTTTTAATGATGACTTGTCGATCACAACGCCTTGATCTACCAGTCACCTTGGCGTCAGCCGCTACCTTCCCCAGCGGGGCTAGTTTCATATTTGGTGTTTCTGCGATCGATCGTGGACGGTGCACTCCATCCAAAGGCGACGGCGTCGACGGGCCAGCTACGGGAAGACGCGTTAGAGCGCGGTCCAACAGTCGCCATCATTGTGGCTGCAGGGTTATCTCTCCCGTGGTCATTCTGGAGCTGTGGACTGCACCTACGGGTTTCCTTGCGCCTTCTCGAACCTGTCTGAGGAGAGAGTTTCCTCTGCACACCAGATTGCTTATATACAGGACCTGCTTCAGAGTGCTGGGCCAGCTCGGTTGCTGCACCCCCTTTGCGTCTTGGGTACGGGAAAGGATGATCGTCGTCACAGCATGCCTGTGTTAGTTTAATTAGCCCCGGTTCGGCTTTGTTCGTCTGGGGTCGGGATCTTGGATTTTGTGGCTGTCATCATGGTCGTGTCTCATGCTCTTTTTCCCTCTTATTATTTTCGGTGCACCATCTCATTGGGCTAGCCTGCTACTGACATTGGCTAGCTAGTTAAGCTGGAATGTTGCTAGTATTCTTTCTTTTCCATTTTCCTTCCGAGTAGTTCTCGGTTCCTTGCTGGATACCCTTGGGCTGTGTGTTGTATGGATGTACATACGTAGTTTTGTACGGTTCAGTGTCATTATTACGATTTAGTAGTAACCCATCAGATGAGAGGTGTGGATGCTGCGATGCATCTAGTGCCTGTGAGCTCCGGGATGTTGAGGAGGTGGCCCCTGCTTGCCGTCAGGAACTAAGTTGCTAACGACTAATACCCGAGCTTTTCACGGAGTGGGCGCACGGCTTGCATCCAAGGCGCATCCTTCTCCACGGCCATGTCAGTTGTGCGGCAAGGGCCTTTCATATGTATGGATGGTTTGATCCTTGTCATCCTTCTCACCAGCCGACCCACCATCGTTCTGCTGCCTGCAGGACCAAGTAAAGAGAACTGATTGAGAGAGAACTATAGAGGGCAACGAAGAGAGCAGAAAAGATGATAAAAGATAAAGAGGCGGAGGGAGGGGAGAGAGAAAGAGACGGATGAATCTATAACCAGTGAGTGAGTGATCTTTCAAATCGCCCATTCTGTTTGCCAAAAAGAGACCTCTTGGAAGGAGTTCTGTAAGCTCTCGCGTTCTGGCTATGACTCCATATGGCTCTGTCAGTACAGCCCTGGTGTTCGGTTTGGCTCCGGACGGTCATCATCCATATGATATGATACAAAAGATGACATAGACGACCATAAGGAGTAGAAGGTTACAGAAACCGGGGGGTACAATACAGAGCGGTACGCAGAGCTCTCCACAATCGTTCATCATCCGGATGTGGAATACACAAAATCCAACGATCCTGATTATGAACGGGGATGGATGAACCAATCTAGTTTTCAACTTTCTCCCGAGTTAGTAGTTTGTTGCGAAGTTTCAGACAGCTGGCACTGAGGAGGATATTATGGCACAGTCAGTTCCGGACAGAAATCCATGCCCGCTTCCTGACCGGCCCCTCCGTCCGCCATCTTCGACCGCGTCCTTCCAATTTCCTCGTTCTCCGTCGTAGGTGAACAACGGGAGGGATGTCGTTGGCGGAGTTCCCGCCCAGCCCAAGTCCGGAGTAGCAGCAGCCGCCAGCCACGACAACTGGGCACCTCAGCATCCCTGCTGCCTCCAATCGTCCATCCCGGCGCGAAACCCAAGTCCTCCAGTGTTGAACCAGTATCCATATGATTATTATTATTTTCGCACCCAGTGGCCTGTTGTCGTTTTCTCCTTTGATCGAAATTTCCCCCCGCCCCTCTGTTTAGGGCCCCCCCCTTCTCCCCTCCGTCCCCCTCCTTTAAAAAAAACAAGCCGCTGTCCAAAAATAATTCTGTCGTTAGCTCGTGGCCGTTTTAGTGAAGTTTCCTCTGGCTCCGTAACGCTTCGTGTCTCCCGTGATCCGCTCGTGGCCCGTTGCCAGTCATTCATTCATGAGATCTTTATCAATTGTCCTGGATCGAACGCCTCTCTATCGGGAGCAAATTTGATACTGAAGCTTAGGCGCACGGAGTACATTATATATATATATATTCCCGTAGCACTATATAGTCTATCATACATCTCCGACAACGTCATTTTATTATCCGAGAACCGTGAGAGATTGATGGAGGGAAAATAAAAGAGAGTGAAAGAAAAGGAAACCGACTTTCCGTAGGGGCTA
Source organism: Pseudotulostoma volvatum (assembly GCA_019804575.2). Lineage (NCBI taxonomy): Eukaryota > Fungi > Ascomycota > Eurotiomycetes > Eurotiales > Elaphomycetaceae > Pseudotulostoma > Pseudotulostoma volvatum. Next base: position 36,884 of record JAHQZX020000592.1, read on the forward strand.
GAAATCAGCTGTTATTATTTATTAATCTTTTATATTGAGAGAGCTGAGAAGCCGATCAGCAAGAATTCTCTGCTCCTTGGGGATCGTAAGTGCCAAAGCCAAAATCGTTGGAGAGGTTAATAATAATTCCTTCCTTTTTTTTCATTAATCCCGATCATTTATTTCGACTGTGTATGGAACATGGTTATTCTTACTGTGTCTAACTAGAGTAATAGTAATAATAATCAAGATTTCCCGTTTAGACTTTCTAGTTGTTGTTGTTATCACATCGTTTCTTTTCTTGCTGTCCTATTTTTACCTCTTTGGGTTCGTTCTAGAGGGCTGTCGTTTTCTTGTCAAGATGGCCTGGGTTAGTCCTGCATCTCCCAACCTGGCCAGCCCTTTCCGTGTGCTTGCTTCTTCAGGAAGTGTCTTGGCCCTGCTGGGAGAATCGTTTTGCACTTCGTTGTTAGCCCTTCCAGGAGTTGAGTTTGACTGAAAGCTGTCATGCCGAATGTGTACAAGGTTCCATGATGACTATATTATTATTGAAACCTCGTAGGAACCGTTGGGGTTCCCCAAGGTGCCATCATTGTTCTGATCATAATACCCCGTGACCAGACAATGAAGAGGCCATTCTTGATGTCTTATTAATAAATAATATTAATCTTCTCTCTCACCGTTCTTTCAGGGTTTAATCTCTGAATTAATTCCACGATCAGTATGATTCGTGGCATCTGATTATTTCTCATCTGCTTGTCTATCATCCAGCAACTTCATCGGGCTCAAAAGCGAGTAGATCCGTCAAGACTATTGATTGATCGATCATTATTATTAACACATATCAGAGTTCATCCCTAATAAGAAAAGCACCGTAGCCGGAATAGAGCTAGTTCATGTTCAAACGAAAAGCAACCTGGACTGCCGGGCCGGCAAGCCCTTCCAGGCCTGTCAAAGTCCGTCAGGCCCGCCAAGTCCCATCTAGGCCATCGACCCGCCGCCATCTTTCGCCCCCTCTTCCCTTCTTGCTTCTCTTTTTTTCCTTCTAACTAAATCCAACCACCACCGCCCCCCACACTCTCCTTCTCTCAACTTCGCTGTTCTGTCCATCGTCTTAACTACTCTTACTCTCTCTCTCGCCCTTTCTTCCTATTCCTATTCCTCCGATATCAGAGTTATTCTTCCTCTTTCCCTGTTCTTTTATCCAATCTCCACCTTTACTTTCCCCCCCCTCACCCCACTCTCCTTTTTCGCTCCAGTCATCACCCCAGCGAGTCTTGAGTTAACTAAACTTAGTCCTGCATGGCTCGAAGCACGTCCTCCCACTTTTACGTTCCCGCCTCGCAATCACCCGTCCCCCCGAAACTCTGAAGGGGGAGAAAAAAAAAAAAAAAAAAATTAACAAATAAAAATAAAAAACAAAAAAAAGAAAAAGAAAAGATTTATTAAAAACAAAAAAACAAAAAACAAAATTAAAAAAATTTTAATCATTCGAAAAAAAAAGAAACGAGAAACGAAGCACAAGCCATTCCGTGCGGGACTGGCCCTGCGTTTGTTTGCCGCTGCTGGTCTCTGCTCGCTTCTCGTCTCAGACTCTCCACCCTTTCAACTTCTTGAAAGTTTGTAGCTCTCAAGAGGATCTTCCCTTCGGACCTTGAAAACATCATGACAAGAAAATAAAAAAAGAAAAGGAACACCAATCTACCTGCCTGGCTGGTCTATCTACCTCCTACTACTTCCTGTCTCTATTCTTTTACTTACTCCCTCTCTATCCCTCATCTCTCTACCTCCGTTGGAAATTATTTGAAGGTTGAGATAGGTGTGTGGGTGTGTATCTGCGAGTCTCTTGGACTTCTCCCAAAACACCTTGAGCTACCTCTCTTTTTTACCTTACCTTACCTTACCTTACTTAACTACTATTTTTTTTTTTTTATTACACTTCTCTACCATACCGACAGACAAACAACCTTAGTACCTTTGACACTAAGCCTAACTGAACCTTTCCCCATCCTTTCATCTGTCTGTACCCTGCTGCTTAAGGTTGCTTGATCTTCCTACCTGTTCCTCTTGCTCTTTGATCTTGTCAGAGTCTCTGACTGCCAATATCATCCTCGGTTCGAGGAAGAGTGTGTGCGTGTGAGGACAAGAACGTGTTTGTGTATGTGAATGATTCCTTTTCTGTCTATTCAACTACCTTGGTATCCCTAATTGTGGTTTAGTTTCTCTTGTCATGCTACTTGCTTCCTGCCTGTCTCCACGCCCTAATTCTCTTTACCTCTCCTGCTCCCCCGACTTTGTGCCTTTCTGCATCCTATTCTCCCTATCTATCTTGTGGCAACAAAACTCCCACATACAACGGTTGATTCCCAGAACACGTTGCTATCTTTCTTAGCACATCCTCTTTCTCGTTCCCCGTCCATTCTTTCACCTGGACATAGTTCTCTGCTACGCCGCCTTATATTCTCACTCAACTCTCTAATCTAACCGACTCAAAAGCTAGTATTCAAGACTCTGTACGTCCAACTGACCTGTACCCATTGTGGCCCCCGTGATACTGCTCTCATTTCTTTGGATCTGGGAGGATCGAACCGTGTCAGCGCTTGGCCTCCCTCATCCACAATCCCCGTCTGCTTCCCCGGTTTCCCCTCTTCTCGCTGCATGCAAGATACCGAACCCTTGCTCCTCCAAATTGACTCGCTACATCTTCGGATAGCTTCTTTTCCCAGATTCCGGCTTGCATGATTTGTTCTATGCGGAAAATCTAAAGCTTACCTTTGCCTTTCTAGTCTCAGATATTCGTGTCCCGGCGCCCTTGTGTTCGAGAAAGAAAAGCGAGTAGAGCAGAGAAAAGCGCTCTCAACGACGTGCCACGACCGTTACGACGACTCACGATCACGATCCCCACGTTACAGACTCTAACTCTCCTTTAGTCTTGATCTAAGCCTTGAGCTTTACCTTTTCATCATAGAGACACGGGTGGCTGACGTATCGACCATCTTCGGGGCCGGGCCGTACTCGGGTTCCTCCGGTTCGACGCGGCAATCCCAACGACAGCAAGCGCTTGGGGGTTCCCTTGACTTCTATCCCCTTTCCCTCCCTTAGTGCAACTCGTCGACTCCTGCAATCTGTACATGTCAGCAGTTTATATTATTTCTTTGCAGAATTGGCATGTTTAGACACGATCCCCACGAAGCCGTTACTCAGTTTGATTCAGTCGATTCCTTTTCCGCGCATCCCTCGGAGAGTTCGCCCATTTATAAGCTGTGTTAGCATATGTTAACCACAGTTCCCAAGGAACCATATAATAGGTCATCAAAATAACGAGGACGACAAAAGTAGTAAGAAAAAGCAAACGGAACGAAAAGTTTTATTGTTAGAGTCTTATTATTGCGCACATCTTGCATTGATGTTTGTTTGTTGAGCGGTGTTACCCTTTCCAGCGGTCCATATAAATACGAACATCAACGATTTTGCAACGTTTCGTGTAGCATCAGCGATTAGTCTCGGAGCGCGTGTGTACCTTGTTTTTTTCTTTTTACCTTTCTTTTTCACTCGCTAACCCGGACACTCGTTCATCTTTACGACCTTTGCTTTGGTGAGGTAACTCCGCCTGGGCAAGTCTGTTGCTTCTACTTGGCCGGGGACGATACAAGGCGACTTCCAATCACGTAGACCTTGTACAGTTGTGACTGGATTCCCCCTTCCTCTCCTCGGGGCAGGTGGACAACGCTTCCCTGCTTGATTACCGATTGCTTGGATATCTTCGGTCAGTTGGGAAAGGATATTCTTCTCTCGCTTAAGTCTCCTTTGCCATTGCTGAACCGTTTTCCTCAATACCGGAAAGCTGGAGCTACCATCGATCTCACAGGTTCACACAAGAGGCCCCGTCGATATTCCTTATTATAACCGTCACGCTGCCGAAAAGCCTTGGCCATCCGGCGATAGACTCCCAGCACTCGCGCCACCATTGTCAAATCAGCCCTTGTCGGGCCATTCATCTTTCCACGTTGGGGACGACAATTCATCGACGGTTACTTTCGCTGACCCCGGCAGTCTCGCTACTTCGACCAACTTCTCGAGGTATCCGCAGCCTGCGGTCCGCGAGATTCAGAGCTCACCCTATCCCACAGACGGGAGCCAGAGCCGGCAGTCTCTGGATTCCTCGAGTAACCCGGACTTGACGAATCCGTCCAACCCGGTCAACGAAGGGCCTTACTCAAGCCAAGGTAGTATTCACAGTATGAATCAACCGCAGCCGTATATGGACATGCATCCTTCGCACTTAACGTCTACCCAGTCATACGCTTCTCCCGGTGCCACATCTGGCGCTCTTGTCCCCTACTCTCACTACCCACCCCAGCCATCGGTCCTCCAACCGGGCTCAACCTATCCATCCCCCGCGGGTTCATACTCTCAGTATGGGTACGCCAACGGTGTTCCATCATCAGCTCAGGGAACCCAGCCTCCCTCGAGTCAAGTCCCAGCTCAACTTTTGCCGTTGCCGGGTAAGTTGTGTGCTGTGCCGCACCGTGCGATCTGTTTCCAATCCGCTTGAGAGATTCCTTCTAAACTTGTTGAGTATTGGCGAATTTTATCATTGATTGCTTCTGTGTCTCACCAGCGATGACGAATCCGACCGTAGCTACACACGGTTATGTGGCCAATACCCCTACACCCTCACAACCATATACATTTGACACGACAGGTCAGATCGCGCCACCGGGGGCGAAACCCAGGGTCACGGCGACTCTCTGGGAGGATGAGGGCAGTCTCTGCTACCAGGTCGAAGCGAAGGGTGTCTGCGTTGCACGAAGAGAAGGTACGCATCGCTGTTAATTCCATTCCGGGACGAGCAATACTGTGATATTGGACTGGTCAGAAGGGTCCGGGAGAGATACTAATGACAGACAGACAATCATATGATCAACGGAACGAAGCTTCTGAATGTCGCCGGAATGACACGAGGCCGTCGTGACGGAATTCTCAAGAGCGAAAAGATCCGCCATGTTGTGAAAATTGGACCCATGCATCTGAAGGGCGTATGGTATGAGATGAGGCAACACTTTGGGGCTCCATCTTGAATCCTTGATGTACCGCTAACACCCTTCTTCCAGGATTCCTTTTGATCGTGCCCTTGATTTTGCCAACAAGGAGAAGATCACCGATCTACTTTATCCCCTCTTTGTGCATAATATCGGGGGTTTACTATACCACCCAACGAACCAAAATAGGACGAATATGGTGGTGCACGAATCGCAACAACGACGGTTAGAAGGGCCCCAGCCTACACGAGCCTCTCAAGGACCCCAACCACCACCGACACTGCGTCATCACCACCCGATACAGAATCCCGTAGCGTCCCACCTATCGCAGCCGCCAGCCCCGTCGATCCCGCCCCAACCCAGCGCGCGACCAACCCTCGACCGAGCCCACTCATTTCCAACATCGTCGACGAACCCATCAAGTTTACTCGGGATGGCAAACCAAGGAAGCTCCTATGATTGGACGGGTCAGAATATGAGCTCTGGGGTTCAAGGATCCCAAACTCTATCTCTCGACGGTCTGGGCACTACCCGATCGATGCCAACGACACCCGGGACCAGCCCGCCAGGGACCAACATCCAAGCCATGCAACCTTTCCCGAGTCAAACTGGTTATGATAGTTCGAAGTCATACTATTCCGCACCGCCACCGTCCCAGACGCAGTATGCATCCCAACCTTTAGCACAGCCCAGCATGGCAAATTATGGACAGTCTATACCGTCTAGTTCGTATGTCAAGAATGATATGGGCCCGCCGACGGGTCGGCCGTCGGGAGGTCCGAACGAAACGGAGCATGCTGACGTAAAAGCTGAGCGCTACTCTCAGGGAAATGGTCATGTGAGCCATCCCGAAGGAGATGCGGTTCAGGAGCATGAAACAGAATACCTCCACGATAGCGGCGCCACTTACACTACCGACCGAGGTTCCTATACCTACAACACCAACCCATCTGTCGGAGCTCTCACTGCAGAATCATCGCACCTCACAGCGGATATAACCAGCTCTCCATCCCACCAAAATGGCGCTGACCGGTTGACTCCGCGTGCTAGCACTGGAGCCCAACAGCAGTGGGCTCCGGGATACAGCAGCACGCCTCCCAGAACTGCTGCTGCTAGCAGCGTATACAACATTGTGACCGACACAAGGGGAACAAATGCAAATGGGGGCACTGCCGACTCGTTCTCCGCCGCATCCAACGCTGCAGCCTCTTATACAGCTTCCATGAATGGATCTCTCGGGTCTGCCAAGCGTCTTCGTGACGATGACGACGATCGTATCCCCCGACCAGATAGTAGAAGCGGAGATTATGACTCTAAGCGCCGGAAGACCTTGACAGACGCTAGTGTCGGTGGCCCTGTAGGGGGCGCGCCTTTGGGTTTGCAATCGGTGAAGGCTGGCGGGATCACCAGACGTCGATAGGAATCGACATTTTCCGTAAAGGTCCCTTTGAAAATGAAGCTCTATTTAGCCTTAGCTGAGCGTGCTTCCTCTTCCTTGGAGGGATGGATTTATTGCGTTGAACTGGCCGAGTCGCTTTCGCAAACCGTTCGGGGGTGAGCTCTACGTCGGATAGCCATCTTGAATCCTCTCACAATCGGAGATGGACGGCCGCATTGGCCGCTCCTAGCGCGCGAGGAGCATGTGAAGCTTCCTAGCTGGTCTTCCCCCCGACCTCCGCATCGACTGTTCTTCATAAATGAGAACCTCTTACAGTTTGTGACGCCCTTGAAAGCGGATGTGTTGCTCCCCCGTCTACCTCGCGGTTTCACACACTCTCAAATCTCCCTCACTCACTCCTACCTGCAGACCGTTTTGGAAGTCATATCCTATGGAATTGACAATTCCGCGAATGTGAGGCCATGATTGGCGTATTACCGTAATACGCCGTATTTATGGGCCTCAGTAACTCTTCCCTTCGTCCATTTTTTCTCTCGTATCTTTGGCGTCATCCTGTCTTGCTTAATCCCTTCATTTCCGGCATGAGTGTTTCGAGGTTGTTTCAACAAGCTACTTCTAACGACCATGATGATACGAATTTCTTACCAGTTACCACTCTTCTTTCGATCATGTTTTCTTGTTCGATATCGGTTGTCGGTCAGGTGCCCATTGTCAAAAAATTACCTTCATTCCAAAAATCTTATTGTCATTCCGTTTCACTTTTTTTCACACACCTTTAATTTTCGGGCAAGGAACATACTGGGATTCCTAATGCCTGCGTCGTAGTTGTCCATGTTAGATTCGTGAGATCGTGCTGTTGTCCACCAAAAGCTTCATTGTTCTGTTTTCTTAAAGGAATGACGGTGATGATAACGAAGGATACTTGGAAACTGCTCTTTTCTCATCCCGGATCCGTTTATATGACGGCGCTTGCTAACTTCGTCACCATTGCTGAGCTTGCCGTTTTTGCGCTCTGTAGCGTTTATGTTAGAAGCGGTCAATTGCCCCTTAATCGATAGCACTGGGTAGAAATGGATTATATTATTTCTATATTATATTTATTTGTCTTAGAACCGTATCCTTTCGAGTCAGTCACTAGCAGTAAAGCCTATCCTGTAGCCCAACGCGTTGTATAACGTTACGATCGTTTCTTTGGTGGTTGCCACTGGTGACCAGAAAGCTGGGGGTCCATTAAGCAGGGCTTCGAGCATGTAAATATTCTCTCTTCTACAATATGATAGTCAAGCTATACCGGATTTGTGATGACTCGGCTTTTCTGCGGAATTACAACACCCACTGCTCGTAGGTAGGTACTAGATTACTCACTCACTACTACGATAGCTAGTTAGATGCCAAGTGAAGGTAATGAAATGAATTTGGGAAATAATTCTTAGAAGTTTCAGGTAGCTTCTAGCTATTAGCCAAATGGATAATTAAATTTAAGTAAAGAATTCAAGCCACCAACCCATCCGTCATCCGCATCCTCAACGCCCATAGTCCTTTGCATCACGCAAGGAACTCCCCCACGCCAGTCGTTCTTCCCATGCCGGATTTCTTCATCCCAAACACGAATCTCCATGCCACCTGCCAGAGCCTGGCCAATGTTTTTGCCATCTATACTCACTTCCACATCTCGACCACGGTTCTTTCGACTCAACCTCAATGTGACCGGCGTACTGGAAGGTAAAACCAAGGGCCGAAAACTCAAGCTTCGAGGGCAAACGGGAGTTAGTAGCAGGGACGGCACGAGAGGGTGGACGATGCTGCCTCCACTACTGAGGCTATAAGCTGTGCTACCTGTTGGTGTCGAGATGATGATGCCATCGGCAACCGCCTCGGTGAGGAATCGGCCGCCAACAAACACCTCAACAATAGCCAGATGTGGCTCTTTTCCTCGGTGAATCAGAACTTCGTTTAGAGCATATACTCGGCCGTCCGCCAAGTGATCACCCGGTAGTAGGGTCTCACCCCTGGGGTCTATGGGTTTTCCATCAGGAGTGAAAATCCCGACCCTCAGCCGGTTGCGCATCAGGATGCGAGCGCCACGAGTTGGCCCCATAGACTTGCCACGAACTGACGACCACCCCGTAGGGCCCATTTTCGATTCGGCTTCCTCATGGGCAGCCGTCGTTTTGGAGTCTTCCAAAATGGATGACCGCCCGCCAACTGCTGCACCAGACATGTACAACTCTCTGAAGGCGCGTTTGTACTCTGCGAATTTCCACTCTCCTAAAAAACCCAATGTACCCATACAGAAGGAAAGGACCGGGGGCACATTGTGACATGTTGCAAACAGCGAAGATGCACGCAATATCGTCCCATCCCCCCCCAGTGTAACCACAAGATCTACTTTGTCGTGAGCCAGCAGCGACAATTGAGGACCTAACGTAGTTGAATATATGGGGAACGGCAACAAATGATGTAGTTCCACGGCTGTTTTCGGTTCGAGTATGACTGAAGCCGATGGATAAGTGAGAGTTATGTGGCTGACTGTGGTTAGATGATTCTCGCAGAGGGTAGGAGGGTTTCCATACGTGATAAATTCTATTAATGATCGAGTGACGGCTGGCACACTCGCTTTCCTTACTAGTAGAATATTCCGCGGGGGAGCTGGCCATTGAAGGGAAAGGAGATCACTTTCACGAGATTCTGGAACACAATTGGGACATCAGTTGGCATATAGAGTGAACTTGACGATTTGACGCATTCACGCACACCTTGATAACTTGGGATGAGACGCGGAGGAATGGTCTGAATATCCTTAATTTCACGCTTATACGGTGACACGGAAAACGGTCGAGATCGTAGCATTCCCCTTCGCCAATTCTCCCAAGACAAGCCGAATCGGGGAACGGTTGTGCCCATTTTGACAAGCCTGTTAGTCGGAGACAACCACAGAGATTGTTTCTAAGGGAAGCGAATTCCTGTCCCGAGTCACCGAGGATATTATTAGTCATTTGAAGATCTAGCAAATATGATATGACACTGAGCTCCACGTTGCTTCCTGTCAGGAATTTTTAGATTAAATGCTGTGACGCTTACCTGCCAGAGAAATACGTATATTGACCAGCAAGTTCAAGGAATAAGCCTGGGAAAAGATCGCATCCTCGATCCCGGAATACTTGCGGGAGTACCTCCCCGGGAACTTTTCGCTCACGGAAACCATTTAAGTGTTGTAGTTACACTTGCTCTGCTGATTATTCCACACATGCACCGCTTATGTGCGGATCCGACTATCATGTTACCATCATATGTATGGTACAAGTATAATAGTGAAAGATGAATACACCACGCTCCAAGCGCATCTCCTGATCAGCCAGCACGGATAAGGGATCGGATAATATTTGGTAAGCTATGTTAATAATAAAGCTTATCATTACTTTTATAAACACTTGATGCTATTATATACCTCTGAAACCTGCTATCAGAGACGCAAGCTTCAACTTGTAGTGATGGTGATAATTGTAGCATTCCTTTTCAGGCTTAGTTTGTGTAGAATATTATTCTATTTGAGATTTGAGATTTGAGGGTTTCTTTTTTTTCATATGAATATGGCGTTTTAGGCCGATTAAGCGACCTTGTGAGTGTTTTAATTTCAGCCTGTGACGTACGTGTCTTTTAAATTCTAAATTCTAAGAGGTCCGGAGTTCGATGGATTGATTGATTGATTGATTGATTGTTGTTCTCTCTAAGTAGTACCTAATGCATGTACTGTACATGCCAGGAATGCGGTGCGGGAGAGCTATACTAAATCAGGGGATAAGAAAATATAAGGATGAAAAGGGAATGTGCACAAAATGGAATGGAATCGAAGCTTGGTCTCGGCTGCAACTGTGGTGGGTCTGTAGTGAATGGTTTCCGCAGTCACGTGAAAAACAAATCAACACAATCCCACTATTTGCCTGGCCTTTCTGCCCAGGCCGAGCGCTTACCAATACATCACGTGACATAACGTTAGTTGGAACCCCAGCTATTTTCCCTCCCTAGCGATAATCTGGAAATCTGGAAATCTGGATGACATCGCATTCACATGTCTTTCACCTGTCCACAGCTGCAGGCCTGACTGGCAATGACAAGCTCAACTATGCGACACCGGCCTCGATTTCACCGAGCAGAACCTATGAGACCTTCATCAGAAAAACAAACCGAACGCACAAGCTTCATGGGATAAGTACGCTGAAGAACCATCTCCTTCTCCGCCTAGGAGACCCCGAGAACCGTAAACGGGATGCCTGGCGCGCCTTGCAAGTGTTCCGAGCAGAGTGAATATGAATTCTTGGATGTTATCGTCGCCGACATCGGCTCAGATATGCTTTTGGGGATGTCATGGCTTACGAGCCACGCTCTAGAGATCGGATTTAACCCGTCTGGGTTATGTCACCCACGTACGAACAAAGACCCCCTGTCCATGATTGATTCCACTTCGCTCGAATAATTATGCAAGGACAGGAAACCGACCTATATCGCCGCACTGCGTGTAGATGACGAATTTTATCCGGACGACGGACTCCTAATCCTCGAGCCATACCGAGATCTGGTAGAAGCCTTTAGCCGAATGCCTCCAAGTAGGAATTTACGGCCGCCCAAGGCAGCAACGGGTGCGCTAAAGGATGGTGGGCTGTGCATGTGCACCGATTTTCGCAAGTTAAACGCTAAGTCCGTCAGAAATGGGTATCCACTACCGCTTATTGACGATATTCTCCATCGGCTCGCAGGAGCAAAGATCTTCATGGCGCTAGATCTGAAGAATGTGTACTATCAAATTCGTATACACGAAGGAGACGAATGGAAGACTACCTTCCGCACACCGCTAGGTGCTTTCGAGAACCTAGTCGTTCCCCTTGGGATGACTAACACGCCCGCCACATTTCAGTCCTATATCAATCAAACACTGCACGAATATCTAGATGTGTTTGTGATAGCGTATCTCGACGATCTGGTTGTTTATTCGAAGTGAGAGGACGATCACGAGGAACAGGTCCGCTTAGTCCTTAAGGCTCTCATGGACACGGGATTATACTGCAAGCTGTCCAAACGCACATTCAGTGCATGGGAGACCGAGCTCTTAGGATACGTTGTCTCCGACAAGGGCGTATCGATGTCGAATTCACGTCTGAACACGATCCGCGATTGGCCGGAGCCCCGATGCATAAAGGATATCCGGCAGTTCGTAGGATTCGCAAAGCAAATTTCTATCGTCGTTTCACCCCCAAGTTCTCAAAGATCGCTGTGGGCATGACCACCTTGCTAAGAGATGGGAAGAACAACCAGAAGAAAACGAAAAGAGTCCGCAAGTGATCGCACCGATCGACCCGAATGCGCCGAACGACTCCCTGATTGGGGAGGCTCGAGCATCCTTTTATAACATTAAGGAGACATTGCCAACGCGGTGAGCACTCACCACTTCAATCTAGATAGGGAGACGAGGCTAGAGACAGATGCATCGGGCTTTGCCATATCAGGCGTCCTGTCTTAGCTTGACGAAACGAATGGCAGCTGGGTTCCTATTGCTTTCTATTGTCGCAAGATGGGTAAGCATGAACTGAACTATGGTATCCACGACCAAGAGTTGCTCGGGACTGTGGAGTCATTCCGCGAATGGCGCCACTATCTAGAAGGCTCGAAGCACGCGGTGACTGTTTTCACTGATCATGACCGTCTTCAACGCTTTAGCACGGCCGCAGGATTGAATCGTTGTCAGTTACAATGGGCATAGAAGCTCTCGGCCTTCTGGTTTAGCGCCGCATACCAGGAAGGATCGAAAAATCTGGCGGATGCACCATCTCGGCGTCCAGATTATAAGGGAGACGCAGCCAATGATAACAGCATGGGGCCAACGATAACATGGGTCGCACGTAGGCTGTGAGCTCGCAAACATGCTCACGCCTGACAAGGAAAACCCTGACAAAGAGGACGGTCCTGCCGCTTGGTCGTTGCAATTGGATGAAGATAGGCATTAACTGCATGGTCCGTCGAGTGTGCCCCGCTACACTCACACCGCGTTGACGAGCTTGCTGGAATCCGGTGCCGACCAGCACGATAGGTATGAACACGAGATTCGAAAGGCTCCGGATATAGTTCGTGATGAGGACCCATACGGGACTCCTGATCGAGGGAATGCTAATGACGGCCTTAAAACACGATATTCCGCACATGCTCTTGTCTTGCAGGACGAAACGGCGGCAAGAATTTGTGAGGGTTTCCGTTCAAACCCGAATCGGTTCGAAGGGTGGGCTGATGTAGAAGGGCTTCTTGTGGCGTAGGTCACGTCTATATATTCCCGAGAACGGGTTCTTACGGCGCGAACTAGTCCACTGTCATTACGATCTGCCACTCTCAAGGTACTTTGCAGGTAGAAGGACCTCCAAACTCCTGAGACGTAAGTATTTTTGGAAGGGTATGCATCGGTATGTTGAAAGATACTGCCGAGCCTGCGGAGTATGCCAGGGTTATTGTGTCTTGCGCGGCAAAATGCAAGGAGAACTCCAGCCACTCGAGGCACCAATGAAGCTGTGGGATCAGATTAGCATGAATTTCATCATGGTCTACTTGCAAGCACCTCGTTCGAAGACACTGAATACATCTCGATCTTTGTTGTGGTCGATCGCTTTACGAAAATGACGCACTTCATACCTACATGGAAGGACGTCAACACCGAGTTAGCTAGCTGACATCTTTATCCGGGGGGTCATACATCTTCATGGGCTCCCGACGTATATAGTGTCAGATCGAGGGACCTGCTGTACACCCTAAAGATTTCGAGGTATATGAGCACGGCATACTATCCACAGAGTGATGGTCAGATTGAACGCCTCAACAGTGTTCTGGAACAATACTTGCGGAGTTACGCCAACTTTAACCAGGGCGACTGGGTCGATGGCTTCCCTTGGCCGACTTTGCATACAACAACCTGTGCTACTCATCAACGGGGGATACGCCATTTTAACTCTTGTTTAACCTAGAGTTGGCAGGATCAGACTTGGAGTTCTGGTGCCCATTTAGGTTTAATCCGAATTGCTTGTTAAGAGATATCATCTCCCAATGCAAAAACGTCAAGTCCGAGCAAAAAACTCGATATACATCGGTGGGGACCATGCAAGGTTCTCGCAAAAGTATGTAGGCTTACAAGCTACCGAACCAGATTGCCCGCAAGATTGGACATCCACAACGCCTCCCATGTACCACTCCTACGAAAGCGTCAGCCAATGGATGGGGTGGACCCGAATGCCCATCATCAGGTACGCCTTGCAGATCCGGACGAGTGTGAATACCAGGTCGAAAAGCTCATTGACTCCGAAACACGTGGTCGTCAGATCTGGTACCGCATCCATTGGCAAGGCGATGCAGAGGAGGAAAAGACATGAGTACCTATCAAGAACCCTCGTCGCTTGCGCAGGAAACTCATGGAATATCATCGTGCCAACCCTAACAAGCCAGGTATCCGCAACTACTTGGAGGCTACTCGGAGGAAGGAAGGATGATCGGGGCAAGGAGATACGCTACACCTCGTCTCGCCGTTAAGTCTACAACAGCTTGCATTCACATGGCTGGTCAAACTAAATCGTTATTCGGATGGCATCGCCATCATACGAGGAGCCACTGCTCCGCATCTCGTTCGTCCGTTTAGCAAATGGATTCGCTTCACGTAGCTGGTCAAACCAGATAGTTATTCGGATGGCGTCTCCATCAAACGAGGAACCATCGTTCCGCCTCTTGTTCGTCCGCCTATTGTGTGTTCACACATCGCTAGACCGACCCGCTCATTCTTACGTTATGCATACGGGATACCCAGCCTGAACACAGCCGATATGGTGGCCCCGTACTCGGGTAATCCGTAAGACTAGAAAGAAAAGGGAAATCTAATACTGCCTCGTCTCTGCAAACGAAGAAAGCACTAGTAGGCAGGACCTAACCATATAGCGTTTCTGCTGAAATCGACTCCGAGTCGCAAGCGATTCGTTTGACGGAGCAGCTCATCAGCACGCTCAACTCCCAAAACGAGTGGACTTGGCACTAGCGAAACCTCACTTTTCCTTCGCAAGGCAAGAGATTTTTTTTTTTTTTCCCAAGGGGTTTTAAGCTTTCATATGGTATGGTTCTTAGTGAGATCCTTTTGCTTATCCGGAAGCTTCGCCGGGGGTAATATAAGGCCGAGCACTTACCAATCCCTCACATAACACAATCGTTAGTTAGAAAGGTAGCTAGCTAGAAACTCGTCCCTTTTTTCCCTCCCTAGCGATAATCTAGAAATCTGAATAATATCACATTCGCATGTCTTTCACCTCTCTTTCATCATTTAGCAGGTGCTACTTACATTTAACGGAGCCAGTACATTGCCACGCTGAACCATTAGCATCGAAGGAAACGTACGATCCTTACATTCTGTGAGTAACTAATTGCGAGTCCAAATTCAGATGACAGTCGTAGGACGGTATGTAAGGTACATAAAACCGGCCCATACGTGATGGGTGAGCGTGCCAACAGAGTCCTTTCTCAAAGCGAGTATGATGTCGATCAGTACTGGATCAGACTCTTAGCAAATTCAACTTAAGATCGAAATTTTTCTAACAGCAATCCTGGCCTTCAAGTCCCAGGCTCGGATGAAATCAATTCAGCACGTCCTAGTGAATCAGAAAATGTTTCTAGTTCATGGATGAAGACATCTCTAGCCTCAATACATTCCGGGGCACGCAGACCAATCTATATCAACAGCAATAAGATAGAACGGGTCGGACCGGAGCAATTTTGATATGGCCCTATGTCTTTGGTTCGATGTCAACATAAAAGCCCAGTAAGTAGCTTAGCGGGAACTTGATCCAATGAGACTTATCACAACCTAACATGTTCAAAGGAAGAGGCTTGACGAAGCTATTCTAAGCATCAAGTATTTCGATTGGCAAAGGACGCCCGGTGGAAGATCCGGGAGAGCTCCCTTTTAGAGGCTTGTACCTCTCAAGGGCTCGCTATGATCGAAATCGGCGATCTCAATCGACCTTAAGCGCTTGGAATCGATGGAACTAAACGGCAAGTGAGTCACCAGCACAGCGATTATGCATTGGCTTTGAGATGGACTAAAAATCTTATATCTATCACACAGGCGTTGGCCTCGATTGAAAAGCCCCAGTGACGTATGTATCAATCTTCGGAAAAGACCGTGAAGGCGAACGGGTAGATTTGTCGACGAGTTCAACAAACTCTGGTCGGAGGGTCGGTTTATACGGATAAATCGGAACCTCTAATCCATTTGTCATCAGTCCAACGGTCATGCAGCTGTAGTCCAGTCCTTAACTCTACTATACGCCGACCTTCAATGTGTTTTGTTGCATGCGCGTTTTTCACAGTCTATAATAACTATGATAGATTATCATTTGTCACTAGCACTAGAGTAACACGTACGAAACACTAATATGGGCGGGAATTTCTTCCCGCGGATAGTAATAATTACATGAATCGGTGTGCAAAGACTTTTTTTTTGATTCGTCCTTATATTGGTACTAATATAGCTTTTGTAGTGCCCGTTTCTGTTCATAACTAGCTAAGACCCCGAAGTTCAAACATCGATAAAACTTATGAATAACGAATGACCTATCCTATGACAGGGGCTTGACTTCCAATCTATCATATATAGCGAATTGGCCTACATACATAGGCATGTACTTCAACAGACGAAGATCTGGATGGCCATTGGGTGAAGCAACATAGCTGAAGTCGGGTGTGTCTGCAGCTCAACTCACCAATCGCGGAAGAGAGAAGAATCGACCAAGCACGGGATTTAGCCCTCTTACAGTTAGGGTTCCCGCATGCGGCAGAACTAGTCGGTGACTTGCATTAGGCATGGCGGCTTCCCTTCGCTATGGCAACTTGGCCCCCTCTTTCTATATATATGTTACTGTATGTACATGTATACAGTACAGTACCGTGATAACATTAGGTAGTTAACTGTAGGTATACATACATCGTACATCATAACAAACCCAACCCTGGAAGAACATGAGCCGGGATTTCAATTATCATCCGGTTTTCTTCGACTCATCCTTTCTTTCCCTTGATTTATTAGTATGGACATGTTATATAACATACCTCATGCCAAAATACTGCATGTATGTAGGTACATGTACATGTATGCATAGGTACGCACCTCACCTACAGGCTCCTCAAAGAAATGCCACCGCCAGCTTCAATTTCGCCTCATCCGACAACAGCCGCAACAAAGGGGACAGGAATACGAAATGAAAAAAAATGCCATGATCACCCCTAAAAATCAATACATCTTCGACCCCTGGAACTCCGCATCAACTGGTCATCAACAAGCCGATAACACGTACTCGCGCACAATCGAATGGCGCCAAACGCGGACGGAGAAGCTTGCAGCGCAGTTTCGAGGTGGAAACTGCATAGGGAATAGCGGGGACATACTGGAAAGTGTTGGAACGGACTACAGTGGCCGCTATATTGGCCATAGCCATTCGGGTAACGATCGCAGAGAGGGAGTAAAAAAGGGTGCAGGGGAATGGAGATGGATGTCTAGGGGAGAAGTGAGAAAGACGGACCTTGGTTGTGAAGATATTCGAAAGTATATGCTATGTAGGAAGACTCACAGTCATCAGCGTTACGGCGAGGGTAACAACGACAACAACAAAACCAGCAGCAACAACAGCAAGAATAATGACCCTTCTAATGTCGGCGGCGGTAGTGTTGGAAGTGTTGACGATGTTATTTCTAAGAAGCGAAAGCTGAACGATAATAATAATAATAGCAACGACGACTACGGGCTCCGTTCTACGAAACGAGGGAAGGAGGAACAACAACAACAACAACAACAACAACATGCAGCTACTTCACGTCCGTGCTCCCCACCAGCTCCTCTATCTCTATCCTATCGGAGAACGATCACATCAATACCTCTTGAACAGCAAAAACAGAAACCACGCGATGAGCCCGCAGAAGGCCCGAAACAAGAGCAAAACGTCGACCAAGGGAAGAAGAGTACGTCCAACTGCAAGCTCTTTACCGGCCTCACGATGTACATCAACGGTTCCACCGCCCCGCTCATCTCTGACCATTACTTAAAACATCTCCTTGTCGAGAACGGAGCCAACATCTCCATTTCCCTCTCCAGACGGACCGCTGTCACGCATGTTATTCTGGGCCATGCGTCTGCTGCTGCCTCTTCTCCTCTTCCTTCTCTTTCTACTGCGGTTGGAATTGCCTCCGGTCCTAGGACTTGGATATACAGAACCAAAACCGAAACCAAAGGCGCAGGTGCCGGAGGCGGTCTTGCAGCGGGGAAACTGCAAAACGAAATATCGAGGAGTTTGAAACGAAGCAATATCTTCAGCAATAGCATTAATAGCAACAACTATGGTCTTTTTGGGGCCAGCGGAGGAGGAAAAGTGAAGTTTGTCACTGTTGAGTGGTATGTTTGCTCTCCCCCCCTTTCTTTTCCCGTTTCCTTACCGGAAAAGGGAAAGAAAAGAAAAGGGAGCGAATCCAATAATAACTTTTTTTCTTTTTTAAAAAAAAAAGGGTTCTTGAAAGTCTAAGGGCGTCTAAGCGTCTCCCCGAAACAAGATTCCAAACCGTACGATTAGCCGGTCGAAGCCAAGGGAGTCTTTTCGATTCGTTCCTTCCGGCTACTACTTCTCCTGTATGATCGGCTTTACTACCCTCCGACTATACGAAGCCATGATAGGAATAATATAAAATTAATCAAAAAAAAAAAAAAAAATAAACGCAACTTTCGTCGGGGGTACTCACTACTACAAACATACATACTATGATCTGGTCATAGTATGGGCATGAATATTATGAATATATACACTGTGTTGTATTGTACTGGTAATGTTTATATGGCAGTGTTCTTTCTGCCTTTCCCTTTTTCCCCTTTTTGTTTTTTCTAATTTTTAAGATGGGATAGGGGGTATGTATGATGGGGCGAAATGGGTTGAAGTAGAGAGATCAATCCGCAAGATGACTTTAATTGTATGTTTATATTTATACTT
Source organism: Pseudotulostoma volvatum (assembly GCA_019804575.2). Taxonomy (NCBI): domain Eukaryota; kingdom Fungi; phylum Ascomycota; class Eurotiomycetes; order Eurotiales; family Elaphomycetaceae; genus Pseudotulostoma; species Pseudotulostoma volvatum. Next base: position 55,345 of record JAHQZX020000592.1, read on the forward strand.
CTTTGGAGAGATGATGCAGGTGGATTTTGGATTTTGACGTCATTATGATATGATATCATAAATATCATAGTATTGTATATGTTTATATATATACCTACGATAAGTACATATAACAAACAAGACGGAAAATGTACAATGTGCATTGTATAGTACATACACGACAATAGCAAAGCCAGCTGGGTTTAGTTATTCATCTTTTCATCAGTCCTTTGCTTCGTTATAATGAGCAAGAAAGCCAACTCCTTGGGAAGCAAATATGCAAAATGCAATGCAATGCACCGGTCGCGTAGTCGTCTAAGGAAAGAAGAGAGAAAATTAAAAGCTGATGTTTTGAGAAGCGAAAAGAGGGAAAGAAAAATCATAAACGGCCACCCGGATTCCTTAGTATTCCCTATTGTCAAACATAAAGCAGACCGGCTCATGTTTTCGTTGCTGTCGAAAGATCCCCCGCAAAGAAAAGGTGGTGGAATCATAGTATGTATCAGGGGAAAAAAAAAGGGAAAACGAACTGTTTCCAACGTCTAATCGCGGGGCAGCAATAGAAGTATAAAATGTCATATCTCAATGCAGGTCATTAGATGAACGCCCCCCGTTGCATCAGGCTCCCGCGGCCTTCATCTCCAGACTCACTGCTGGAATTACTGTGAAGTTCGGGATGCGGTTCTCGTCGCCAACTTTCCCGACGCCTACCGTGATTGCGACCGGATGCCGACGAAGAGAGCGCAGTCATTCCAGGCTCTGGGCTGCTGGAGGCACGCTCCGGCGACGGCTGCTCAACACGCACATACACATCAGACGCCCCATCGATAGTCATCAGCTCCTCAGCCGGTATGGCGGGAAGTGTATTCGCCCTGCCTGTTGCGGGAGGGCGTCCGTGATGAGACGCGGGATGATGTGGAATGGACTGCCCGGGATGGAATCGGGACCACCCGTCTATGCCGTGGGTTTCAGAGAGGGACTCCTGCCGGAAAGGCGGATGGGGAAAGGAGCTATCAGGCTCAATGTGGTGCGGATGGGTGTCCTCGTACGGGGGAAACGGTGCGGTGGACATGGTTGAGGTGGTTGAGGCCTTCTGCGGGTGCGCATACATTTTTCGGGGCTCTTCTGATGTGTCCAGTGCTGAGTCGACCGAGGGCGATGACTCTCTATCTAGCTTCTCGTCAAGATAATCACTATCATCCAGCACACGCGAGTCTCCCTTAACCAGTCCCAGCCGTTCCTCCTCTGTTGCATTCTGCATAGCATGTCGCTGCTCGTTGCTCGAGACGCGATCAGATCGCCTCAAGATTCCATGAACGGGACTAGCTGGAGTTTTTGGGGGTGAGTGCTCACCGGTTTTTCGCCGGTGGAAGACTCGCTGGAAGGAGAATTGACGTCGCGCGCTTTGAGTAGTGAGCTCAGGAGTGAGGCGATGGCTGTGGCGACTGGGGGTGTGCTCTGAGCTTGTCTCATCCGCCCAGGCGATAGACCGGGGTGTGTCGCTGCGCTCTCTCTTAGGTTTGTGTTGAAAAGGAGGTTCAAGCTCCTCGCCGTCATCTCCCATGACATGCTTGGGACCATGATAGGTAGTATCGACATCATCCTTTAGGCGAACATTGATTTCGGTCAGCGCAACTGGGTGCGCCGTACTCTCTGGATCACCCTCCTCATGCCCTGGAGCCCTCCAGAGCGTAGGATGCAACACGGCCGAGGCACGCTCTCTGACTCCTCCCAGAAACGAACGGCAACTCTTCGAGCTCATCGGCCGCTGGGGAATCTCTTGGTTCTCATCAGGGAACCGAGACATTCCCAACGGTGGGTGCGGTGAGCGTAATGTGAGGGAGCGTGATGTCATGGTCGGGCCTTCGCCAATTACTGTCTTCCGCCGCCTCAGGCCATCCCATTCAATGATTTCATTCTCCGCTGGCGGTTTCAATCGATCCTCCTCAAGCTCTCTGAAGAATCGCCGTGCTTCTTCCTGTTCCATCTTCTGCCGTGAGAGGGATATGCGTCGGATGATGGCGGCGGTACCCCGAATCGCATCTGCCTTGGGCTCGGTCTCCGGCTGCTCCTGTTCGCTCACTTCTCGGATCTGGTCCAAGTCTCCCTTGAAGATGGCCGCATCGGGAACGTCTTTGGCCGACTTTGACAACTGTAACAGGATTACGCCGGTGCAAATCTGGATAAAGCCCATAACCAAGGTTGCGATCGCGATTCCCGAACCACCGAAGCCTTGAAATAAGATCGCCGAGGTCACAATTGTGGAACTTGTGAAGTAAACATAGTAGGTGGGCGTGACAATCGCCGCATTAAAGATATTTAATGCTTTCTAGCTGTCGTTAATGGAACGGACCAGAGCGGGAGGTGGTGATCAAAAGGGAAAAATGAAACTCACATTTAGGTAGATGATCTCCGTCAGAAGGGTCGTAATGACAAAGACTAGTACGACATATAAAAACCACTGGTTGAACTGAGGTATATGCCTCGCTTGTGCGAGTATGGCGGCTCCCAGCCCTTGAGTCGCAACTACGCTCAACCCACCAATGAGACTGCAGATAGTGAGGTAGACAAACATGCTGTCCTTGCCGTATCGGGGACCAGCCCAGAAAGCGGTAAACAGACACCCAATAATGATCACGCCGCCGTAGCTCAAGAAACCGGGTGCAATGACATAGTGTTGCATATCCTGGATGGTGGAAACCGACGACTGCTGGGGGGCATTCATAGCAATCACCACAGAGCCCACAATGCAGTTGAGACAGCCCACCTTGCCAACGAAACTCAGCCGTTCCTTGAGGAAGATGGCGGAGAGAATGGTGGTGACGACGACCGATAGCGCCCCCATGGGTGTCACCAGGATAGCATCCACGAACGCATAAGCAACGAAATTACAGATCTCGCCCACGATCATCAACACCATGCCTGTCCACCACCAGAAATTCCTCAGGTAGCCATATCCTTCCCCGGCCTCCTCATTATACTTGACGTTTGCCTTCAACAAGCCGATTTTTTTCAGGACAAAGGATGATCCAATGAAAAGGCCAGAGCAGATGGCAAGAGTAATACCGATTGCCTTATAGACTGGTGGTTGAGATGAATTACTTGAGGCCCGGGCAAAGAGTTCTGTAGTGGTTGTGTCCATGACCGCAACGAGTGCCACTGCCTGCAATGGCGTCCGCTGTGTTGTCGGGCGGGTGGCGACCGCCACAATCGACGGAGAGGGGAGAGAGAGAGAGAGAGAGAAAGTGGAGGAAAAGGGAAAAAGGGAAAGAGGAGAGAAAGAGGGGAAGCGGGGATGGAGCAGGCGTTTTTGAAGTAACGGAGTTCAAGAATGATCAAATCAAGGAGATCACCGTAATTCGGGAAGATGATTGTGGACAATCATGTGCTGCTGAATCCCGATGACGAGTCGGATGGCTCGACTTTTTTTCCCCAGGCTGATTCGACGGATTCCCAACCAAACGCTGGTCGATGACGTTGCAATAATGGAGATCTTCGACTGCCAGGAGATCGGCCCTGTTGTAAAGAGAAAACTGGGATGATGGCGCCGAAGAGATGATAGAATCGCCAGCAGTCGAAAGACGAGACGATAGAAGAACATGAGCCAGTAGTTTGTGATAGGATGATCTAATAGATGGCGTATTGGTTCTATGGCGGTAGGAGATCCAGCATCCCTGCCATGGTATCAGATCAATCAATGCTTGGCTATATTATCATAGATATATATATATAATATATATATGATATGTGTGTGTGTGTTATCGTAGTGATAACGATGATATGATTGATATATCAGGTTTGTGCTGGATACACCTTCTCGATCATTCATGATCATGATCATTTATTTGTTATTTGTTGTGATTTGGAAAATGGCGGCCGGACCCGAGACAACGACGTGATCTCAGTGGGTGCGACGGTGGGTCAGATCAGCTGGGGCCTCTTCCGATCTAGCCTGAAACATTTCGATCCTCCAAGTAGGAGACCGGGAGAGGTAGACACTAGCACAGCACACCTGACTTTCCTGGTTTAGGTAGGTACCTACCTGTACAGATCATACTATCTATCATACTAAGTTACTTAGGTACCTAACTTACTAACTTACCGTATTTGGTTATTCTAACAGGCACCGGATTTATGATATATAGATATATTACTGCACCGACTATATGGCCTCCCCATGGTTTTCTATAATTACCGGATAGATACGTGCAGTGCAGCTTAGGATACATAAGCGTAGAGTTGACCATATAAGAATCGTTCCTCCTCTAATATTTGCTCCTACATATCTTTTAAACTCTTCGAAATGAGCGCCTCCCAGACTATTATAACCCATATAGCTCCAGGAGGAGATTGCTAGAGCAGTCCAAGCTCTTCTTCCTTTATAGCCTCCCTCGAAGAGGGCTAGCGATGCATCCCCGCATCTAATTACTAATATAAGGCCGGAGTTTCTGCTCAACGCTTCGCTATCGCCAGGGAAACCAAGAAGCCGATACATCAGGTCTTCCACTGCGTCCACCATAAAGGCACCACACAAAAGATAGCTGAGAGGGCTTAGGCTCCAAAGAACACCCACTTCGGAGGGTGGGCTGCAGGTCCACTATATATGCTAGTAGGCTCCTAGAGAGAGGCGGTAGGGAAGCCGAGTCATTGGTTACACCCGCGAATAACATAACCACGACATGGCCTCGGATCCCTTCCAATATGTCTAGCGGAGGGGAGAGATACCTGGCTATTTCACAGTGGTGAGTTGCGGCGCCTGCCACTCCATGCGGTCCGAGGTCCTGTATGTGAAAGCTAACCAAATCCTCTGTAAGCAAGGGTTGGAGCTCTTCAGCAAGATTACTATAGCCTTGGGAGGAAAGAAACTAATCATACAAGGAAGGGGTAGCTTTCAAAAACCCAAGAACTAACCTTATTACTTGATTATCTTAAGCGAGACCACTTTAAAGTCCATTCACTTCATACGAGAAGATCCGCTTGGCGAGAAATTTTGTCAGTAAATTCGGACAGTCTGCAGCTGCAAATCAGCTCGTACTCCCAATTACGAAATGGAGGCAATACTGATGGGTAAGGGATAGAGAATGGCAAAGAAACCAAGACCCAGCCGGTCTGCACTTAAGGTAGGACTCCGGGCGGTGTCACGGCCCGAGATTGAATACCATAAATTAGTACCCTTGCTTCTACAGCTATAATCAATCCACTTTGATATCCTAATACGATCCATCAAGTATAATAAAAGGATAATAAGATCCTGTGCTAGTCCGCGGCCGCAGAGGAGCTCATGGGGATATAATAGTGCGAACTGCGGGATCTAGCCCATATCCGGAAGGGGACTGGGGACCGGGGACTGCCCAGTCGCCCCATGCTTTAGCTGCCTGGAATATATATCTCCGCGGCCGCGTTCACCGAGCGTATTCGAGTCCTTCATATACAGGACGTATCCGGAAGTTCTAGGAGACCTTAGGGGCCTGCAGAATTCATCCTTAAGTGAAAAAGGCGGCTGGCCTGGTAGAATCGAATTCTGTAAAAGTAAACAGTAATATGAATAAAAGAGAATTTGTGCTACAAGTGGAAGGAGGAGGCTTTACCGCGAACCCGGAAAACCTCGTTGCTTAGCCGGAGGAGGAAGACCTTAGTGTCGTTGCAACTGATGGCGGCCTAGACATTGAGGAATCTTTACAGCCGTAGAGTCCGTGGCTGTGCATGCTCCAGGCCTTCTTCAGGTCGCGGAGGGAAGAATCTAATTCAATTGGAGCCGGATGGCTTGGGTGTTGCGGTAAACCGATTTGTTGTTGATCCTACGGAGGGTTTGAAATGAAGACTTCTTCCTTGTGGTGCCGTGCTTGGGATGGCGTTGCCGAATTACGATATATGCCTAGTACTAGATACGTAGTACTCGAGAAAAGAATCATGGTGAGTGCCAGCCACACCTGCATCATTTCCACGTCTTGGGATTTCCTTTGAGCCTTTCGTTCCTAGATAATATTTTCGACTTCTTGCCGTTTTTCATACTAATCGTCGGTCCGCCTTCTACGGTGCTATCGCTTGTAGTCGGCGGAAGCAAGTGTCACGCCGGACCAAGTTGTCACGGAACCAAGTTGTCACGGAACCAAGTTGTCACGCTTCGCAAAAACCAAAATCAAACAACACATCTTTAAACCTCCTTCATTGCACTTCTAATAATCCAAAAAAAATTATTGGAAA